>PVIC010022989.1:0-27223 GCA_004025085.1 Thryonomys swinderianus | reverse complement strand
AAAAAAAAAAAAAAGGGAATCTAGCTTCTGTTTTGCCTCTACTCCTAGATCCCTTTATTCACCTCTTGTCCCCACACCCTCTCCTATCTTCCTGCCAGAAGCAATACCCAGAAGTAAAAGACTCTTTGGCAGCCCTATTTCTTCTCCTGTACTATTATAAGAAGGTGTACAAAGTTTCCACCGGCCTTACAGCATACACTTGGTACTGTTTTACATATGCAATTTTATCCTCTGTTACCTGCTGGCATATATGAGGTTCTCCAGTCTAGGTGATCTTTATAAATCTGCTAACCCTATTTCATTCTTCTTCTGCCTTCCTACCTTCCTGATTCCAGAGTGACCTTTTATTCCCAAAGGGTTCTGGGGATATATTTACGACCTACATGCTGTATACATATTGCTGATTAATTCTAAATTTTGGCATATGGACATAGAGGTAACTCCTGAGCCCAAACTCTTCAGAATAGAAATTAATGAAACTTTTCATTTTATTTACTGTGTTTAATACTGTTATTGGCACTGATTGTACTATCGTAACAAAGATGATGTGATTGTTCTGTTCAAAAACCTCCCATGATGTGTCAGAACTGAGAACTCTCAAGGGCCATTATAGACTTAAGGAGGACACCCAAGGAAGGTGCCACTTCCAAAGGGCCCCACACAATAGAAAGAAAGAGACCTGCAACAAACATTGCCCTGGCATCAGGCAAAGAATTAAACAAGTAACATTAACAACAAAATATTAGAAATAAGAAAATATGCAAAAAAACAGATACAAAGATCACCTTCACAGGGAAATTCAGAGAAAAGAGAAATAGAGCAAACTGAAACTCAAACACCAGGACTCTTTGAAATGGTAACTAAAGGAGATCTAGTAAAATGGAAATCAGAACTCATCTGTGAGATCAAAACAGAGATACTGTCCACAGCGAAAGACATCATTAAAGAAGAGATCAGTGAGATGATTGAATCCAAGATAGCAGAAGCAATGGAACCTTTTAAATAGCTTCAAGCAGAATTCCAGGTGACGATGAAGGAGAATGAAAGTTTGTGAAGTAGGTTGAATGAAGCAGAGAACCGAATCTCAGACCTAGAGGACAGCATAGCAACCAATGAGCAGGAAAGACATAATCTATGGAAAAGGGCAAGGGACCATGAGAAACCAATCCAACAGCTTCTAGATGACTCAAAGAAAAATAATATAAGATTGGAGGGCCAGAGGGTTAGCTCAGTGGTTCCGGCGCCTGCCTCGCAAGCGCAAGGTCCTGAGTTCGATCCCCAGTAACCACATATAATGCTGGGCATGGAGACACGTCCACAAACAATCAACACCGCATACCACAATGCCGGACGTGGTGGCTCACGCCTGTAATCCCAGCACTCGGGAGGCAGGGACAGGAGGATTGCTGAGTTCGCGGCAGCTTGCCTGGGCACCATAGTGAGCTCAGGGCCAGCCTGAACTACAAAGCGAGACCCTGTCTCAAAAAGCAAAAAAAAAAAAAAAAATTGGAGTCACTGAGCAAGCAGGAGACAGTGTAAAAGACAGGAAAAAAACTGTTGTCAGAGATAATGGCAGAAAATTTCACAGGAAAAGAAATGGACATACAAATAAATGAGGCCTATAGGACTCCAAAAGGCTGTGAAATAAAAATAATGTACACCTAGACATATAATTATCAAGGTTCCGGATGTACAACAAAAGAATGAAATACTGAAAGCAGTGAAAGAAAGGAAGAAAATCACCTACAAAGGGAAGGCCATTAGGATCACAGCAGACTTTTCAACACAAACACTCAACCCAAGGAGAGGCTGAAGGGAAATATTTTAAGCATTGCAGGAAAACAACCTCTGACCTAGACTGTTGTATCCTGCAAAACTATCTTTCAGAATAGACAGGGAAATAAGGTACTTCCATGACAAAGAACACCTGAAAAACTTCACAAATACGAAACCCTGCACTCCAAAACATTCTAAAGAACATCTTGGAAAAAAAACACAGAAAATTCCATACCCACGAGACCCAGGACAGTGAACTCACTGGAGCAAACAAGACACTGAATAGAAAAGGGGTAAAGCAAGGAAGAAAAGAACCAAGAACAGGGAAACATGGCAGCTCTGAATCTGTCCATATCAGTCATAACCATTAATGTCAATGGACTCAATGGGCCAATTAAAAGACACAGACTAGCAGATTGGATCAAGAAGCAAGATCCAACAATCTGCTGCATACAGGAAACACATCTAATTCAGAAGGAATCCCATAGACTGAAAATAAAAGGTTGGAAAACAATCTTCCACACCACAGGAAACTACAAAGCAGGAGTGGCTATCTTGTTTGCAGATAAAATAGATTTCAAACCCAAACTGATTAAGAGAGATAAAGAAGGTCACTATATTCTTGTACAGGGAACTATCCAGGAGGAAAAAAAATAACAATCATAAACATTTATGCACAAAAATCCTAATGCACCCAACTATATAAAACAAACATTAGTGAACATGAAAAGGCAGATAACCATGAATACAGTAGTAGTAGGGGACTTTAATACTCCACTCTCACAAATTGACAGATCAACTGGACAAAGGATCAATAAGGAAATACTTGAGCTAAATCAAACTTTTGAGCAAATGGACTTAATAGATGCCTACAGAATACTTCACCCTACAAAGCCAGAGTATACATTCTTCTCAGCTGCTAATGGATCATTCTCCAAAATAGATCATATCCTAGTTCATAGAACAGGCTTAAGTAAATGAAAAGGAATCGAAGTTATCCCCTGCATACTATCAGAACATAGTGCCTTGAAACTGAAGCTCAATAGCAAAAGAAATTCCAAGATCCTCACAAACACATGGAAATTGAACAACACTCTGTTGACCAACTAATGGGCCACAAAAGAAATTAAAGAAGAAATTAAACAGTTTCTACAACTAAATGACAACCCCAGTACAACCTACAGGAATTTATGTGACACAGTGAAAGCAGTTCTATGAGGGAAATTCATAGCACTGAATGCCTACACTCAGAAAATAGAGCAAACTCAAATCTAAAGATGAACCTCAGACAATTAGAAAAAGAGGAGCAAGACAAACCCAAAGCACATACTAGAGAGGAAATTATAAGGATCAGAGCAGAAACTAGTGCAATGGAGACAAAGAGAACAATACAAAGAATCAGTGAATTGAAGAGTTGGTTCTTTGAAAGGATAAATAAAATCGACAGACCCTTAGCCAACCTTATCAAACAAAGGAAAGAAAAGGCTCAAATCCATGCTATAAGGAATGAAAATGGGGAAAGCATCACAGAGCCAGTAGAAGTCCAAAGAATAATAAACACATACTTTGTGAATTTGTACTCCAAAAAGATGGAAAATCTAAAAGAAATGGATAGATTCCTAGACATATATGAACTTCCAAAGCTGAAGTTCAGCTTTCCAAAGAGGATATAATAATGTTAAACAACCTGATATTAATCTGTGAAATTGAAAAAGTAATAAAAGAAACCTACCAACAAAGAAAAGCCATGGTCCTGACGGCTTCACTGCTGAATTCTACAAAACTTTTTAAAAAGAGTTAATGCCAGTACTTCTCAATCTTTTTAATGAAATCAAAAGGGAAGCAGTACTCCTCAAATCATTCCTTGAAGCAACCATTACCTTGATTCCAAAGGCAGAGAAAGATCCCACCAAAAAAGAAAATGACAGGCCAGTCTCTCTAATGAACATTGACACAAAAATCCTCAATAAAATATTGGAAAACAATACAGAGAGTTACCAAGAAAATCATACACCCTGATCAGGTCGGATTTATCCCTGGGATGCAATGCTGGTTTAACATATGTAAATCAATCAATGTAATACCCTATATTAACAGACTCAAGAACAAAAACCATGTGATCATCTCAGATGCAGAAAAAGCATTTGACAAAACCCAACACCCATTCATGATCAATACCCTACAGAGAATCAGACTCGCTGGACTTTTTCTCAATCTGATACAAGCCATTTACAAAAAACCAACAGCCAGCATCATACTTAATGGGAAAAAACTGGAACCTTTTACACTAAGATCAGGAACAAGACAAGGATGCCCGTTGTTACCACTCTTACTCAATATAGTACTAGAAACATTAGCTATAGCAATCAGGCAGGACAAAGATATAAAAGGAATAAAGATAGGAAAGGAAGAAGCTAAACTGTAATTATTTGCTGATGATATGATACTCTATCTAGAGGATCCTAAAAACTCAACCAAAAGACTGCTAGACTTAATTACCAAATTTGGTAGTGTTGCTGGATACAGGGTCAATGCTCAAAAATCAACAGCCTTTGTCTACACAAACAACAGTCTCACTGAAAGAGAAACTGGGGAGTCAATCCACAATAGCACCCAGAATAATATCTAGGAAATCAATCTAACAAAGGAGGTGAAAGACCTTTACTCTGAAAACTATAGGACTCTGAAAAATGGCATAGAAAAGGATATCAGAAAGTGGAAAGACATCCCTTGTTCCTGGGTAGGGATAACCAACATCGTCAAAATGGCTATACTTCCACAACTACTATACAGATTCAATGCAATTCCAATTGAAATTACAACACTATACTTCACAGAACTAGAGAAAATAATCCAAAAATTAATCTGGAACCACAAGAGACCTAGAATAGCAAAAGCAATTCTAAGCAACCACAACATGGCAGGAGGTATTACAATCCCCAATTTAAAACTCTACTATAAAGCCATTGTGATAAAAACTGCATAGCACTGGCAAAGTAACAGACCTGAGGACCAGTGGAATAGATTAGAAGATCCAGAAACAACCCTGGATTCACTAAGCCACCTTATCTTTGACAAAGGAGCCAAACATCCTCAATGGAGGAAAGACAGCCTCTTTAACAAAAGTTGCTGGAAAAACTGGACTTTAACTTGCCAAAAACAAAAGCTAGACCTATCTCTTTCACCATGCACAAAACTAAATTCACAATGGATTCAAGACTTAAACATTAAAACAGAAACAACAAACATACTAGAAAACAGGTCTTGGAGACATTGGCTTAGGCAGAGACTTCATGAATAAAATCTCTACAGCACAAGAACTAGCAGAAAGAATCAACAAACGGGATCTCATCCTACTATAAAGCTCTGCACAGCAAAAGAAATCACTGGTACCACTAAAAGACAACCAACAACATGGGGAAAAGTCTTTACTAGCTGTTTGTCAGACAAAGGGCTATTATCTACAATATACAAGGAACTTAAACAAATCAGTCTCCCCAAGTTGAAAGACCCAATTCAAAAATGGGCATCTGAAATGAACAGACACTTCTCAGAGGCAGAAGTCAAAGCAGCCAAGAAACAGATGAAGAAATGTTCAACATCACTGGTCATTCGAGAGATGTAAATGAAAACAACAGTGAGATGCCATCTCACTCCACAAAGAATGGCTGCTATTGCAAAATCAACCAACAATAAATGCTGGTGAGGCTGTGGGAAGAAAGGAACCCTTCTCCACTGTTGGTGGGATTGCAGACTTGTGCAACCATTGTGGAGATCTGTGTGGAGATTCCTCAGAAAACTAGAACTAGAGGTCCCATTTGACCCTCCTATTCCCCTGCTAGGAATATACCCAAAGGAACTTTAAAAATCCTTGGAAAGACATATGTACACCCTTGATCATAGCAGCTCAGTTTGTGATAGCCCAGTCTTGGAAACAAACAACCCAAATGCCCATCAACTGCAGACTGGCTAAAGAAGATGTATTTTTTAATGGAGTATTATTCTGCCATAAAGAATGACAAGATTCATTCATTTATGTGCAAATGGATATACCTGGAGGACACACTAATAAGTGAAATAAATAGATCACAGATATGCAAATACTAGATCTTTTGATATGAGCAAAAGATGTAGATGTAAAGGAGCTCCAGAATGTATGATGGTTTTTGTAGAATGGGAAATATCCAAAGGGAATTTGGTGTGGGTATGCAATGAGGGGAAGGAATAAATATGATTCAGAAAAAAATAAAAGAGCATTTATATAGGGGGTGAGGGGGGTTGTGGGTGGGTAGAGATGTGGGCAAAAAATGAGAATTGACTTGTGTTACATACTGGTACAAACTCCCCGATGTTGTGTGTGATTGTGAGCTGTATATAAAATGTACCAATAAAGAATTCAATTAAAAAATCTTTTCAGGGCCGGAGGGTTAGCTCAGTGGTTCCGGCGCCTGCCTCGCAAGCGCAAGGACCTGAGTTCGATCCCCAGTAACCACATATAATGCTGGGCGTGGAGACACGTCCACCAACAATCAACACCGCATACCACAATGCCGGACGTGGTGGCTCACGCCTGTAATCCCAGCACTCAGTAGGCAGAGACAGGAGGATTGCTGAGTTCGTGGCGGCTTGCCTGGGCACCATAGTGAGCTCAGGGCCAGCCTGAACTACAACGCGAGACCCTGTCTCAAAAAGCAAAAAAAAAAAATCTTTTCAGCCTGAAAAAGAAGCGATTAAAAAAGCATGAATTAGATGTATTTACATTTGACACCACAACTTATATTATTATGTGCAAAGTTGAAAATATATTTTATAAGTGGATATATGCAAGAAAATGTTCACAAGTATACATATACTTACTAGTTATTACTTGTGGGGAAAAAGAGAGTGGTAATGAGAATGACTTTCAGATATTCTCCTATATCTCAGGTATAATTTAAACTGACAGATGTGGTGTTTTTGTCCATTAAAAGTAAGGAAAGTATTTTTAAACATTAGGAAGGCATTTTCTATGAAACTGTAAATTATTCCATATATACTTAATGTTTCAGAGGCAGATATAGGGGCAATACATTGACACTAATATTCTTGCATTTCCATTCTACTTGTTCCAGTGTGAATTCATTTCCTGACTTTCCTAAAACCTTGGAACCCACATCACAATCTCAATAAAATTGTTTATTAAGCACATCCATATTAAGCACAACATATGTTTATGAATTGTAGAAAACATGTTCATTTTCCTACCTACCTTAAAAGTTGCTTGGAGAATTGACAGAGTGCCTCTCAGAATGTGTTCTGGAATTCAGGTGATGAAGATGTCCAGGCACAAATCACTACCAGTTACCATGATCTCCACATACTTATAAGGTAAAGATCAGAAACTGACTAAATGCTCTTTCCCTTATTTCCTCTCTTGATTGCAGGTCATGGACCAAAGTCTTCTGAGAATTGTTCAGGGCCACAACTCCTTCTCCCGCAGATGTCCTACAGCAAGGGCTGCTGGGCCATGAAGGCCAGACAGCAGGCAGCACTTGGGGACTGAGAGGAGCAGGAGACACAGAACTGCACAGTAGGTACCATGCGAAGGAAGAACAGATCTGAGCTAAATGGCAGTCCTTAACCTGTGGCATGGCAGCTGGCAATAGGCTGCTAATTTCAGTGCATCTTTGCCTTCTTTGCCCTGTCTCTTCTGGAACTTCCATACATGGCAGTGTATTCTGTCCATATAAATGAATTGCCTTGCAGGGAACTAACATGGACAGAGAAACTATGTCTGCACAGTGTGATTAAGCATGCATCCATTCAGAGTTCCATGCTGCTGACTGGCATATTCTACTGGGCTTGAAGGAAGAAACAGGAAATACTTGTCCAGTTAGAACCTACTCCGTGGTACAAAGCACTGCCAATTCCACATGGTGTGTCTCTGTGATGGAAAGAGCACTTGTAAAATTTGACATAACACAGTTCTTGGCTTTGTGTCCAAACCACACTTGAACTTTTAATCAAGTATTGTTTCTCTTCTTGCTCCCAAGTTTCAAGACCAAACTAATGGACTGGAAAGTTGTCACCACATCAGGACATTGAAATGGAGCACGCAGTGATGTGCATGGATACCTGCCTTGTTGAGTGGAGTGTGATCATTATTCATCTGAAGAGCAGTAAAAAGAGAGTGAAAGAGAGGCAGGCACACTTTGCAGAGGTGCATTTATCAGTATATATGTGAGCCCTTTCACAAAGGCTGGAAAGGTCCTAGAATCTTAATAGAAAACAAGTCTAAAAGTAAAACAGATGGAATACAAGCTCATTCTTACTACTAACGCAGGGCCTTCTGGACTTGACGGAATGTGCCAATGTTTGCATCATAAATCACATGGTCCTTACTATGCACTAAATACTGGTGTATTACTTTCAAAATTACTTAATTTGGGGGTGGAGATTTAGCTCTGTGGTTCCATTACCTGCCTAGCAAGTGCAAGATCCCTGGTTCAATCCCCGGTAACCACATACAATAATACCGGGCAATACAATAATACCATGCCCACTGGCAATCAGTACCACCTTCTATCAATCAAAGCCTGTAATCTCAGCACTCAGGAGGCAGAGGCAGGAAGATCGCTGAGTTTGAGGATTGCTGAGGCTTGCCTAGGCTACACAGTGAGCTCAGGGCCAGCCTAAACTACAAAGTGAGACCCTGTCTCAAAACAAAACAAAACAAAAACACTTAATTTCCTGTGGTCTCAGCCTCTTTAGTTGAAAAAGTGAGCTGTAGAGTCAGAGTTATTAAGAATCAATTATTTCAACTTTCTTTCCAGGAACTTTCTACATAAACTCAAACTGTAGTTCTAAAATATAGCTTTCTGGAGGTCTGCTATTCTTGTAGGAACACAGAAAAGGACAGAGAAAGTTGGAAGGACTGATTTCACTCTCCATTTCAACCACAACGATCTCACTGCGCTGGAGACTTCAGCACACTGTCCTCAGAAGCAAGAGAGGCACTGTGAAGCCTAACTTATGAATCCTTCCCTCTGAGTCCAGCTGAGACACCCAAAAGAGAAAGCCAGGCAGGTGGATGCAAACACCAAGCAAGCAATGCTTCACACACAAGCTGCACTATTAGGTCATCTTCTTTTCCTGGCTATAAGCTTTTCTCTAGCATTCCAAATCTTCCAGCCTTTATTATCAGTTCTGTGAGGGAACATAATCTTTGAAACAGTCTTATCAGGTTGTAGATACAATGCATTAAGTCAGGTGCCTAAGGAACCACGTCAGATAAAGGGCAAACTCCAGTGAAAAGCAGTAAAATTATTAAAGTGATTGATAGACTGAATCAAGCAATTCAGAGAGAAGTGTGAAAAAGATCTTCAGATAATGAAAACAAAAATAAAGTAAGATCTGATCTACACCTTAGTTTACCTCATCAGTTCAGCAAGATAATATAATCAGGCAAGTGTTCAAAAATCCTCTAATCAAGGTTGCCTAACTCTAGTTAGGATGCAATCCAATGTGAAAGACCTTTCATCCCATAGGGAATAGAGGTATATGCATTTATCACTATACATGTGTCTATTTCAGTATACAATGTATATAATTTTTTTAAAAACTTGGGGGCATGAAATATAATTTTCTTTGATTTTTATTTTCCTCTAAAATTTCAATTTAAAGATCAGGTTAATCAGTGAAAGGAAATGTGATAATCTTCTCCATTGCCAAGTAGCCACTCTCTCAAACAGATACCTTCAGTGATAATACAAATCACAATTTAAAAGTGCCATCTAAGGCTAAGTCCATGCTCACTCCACAATGGGAGGAGACCAAACTTTCCACTGTATGCATGCTTCACACTCACTCAGTGGTGTTCTGATTCAGTCTTTGCATCAGGGATTCTTTGTTAAAGGAATTCACGTATCAATGGTCAGAGGAGCACTTTCCACTACCATTTACTTTCTCAATGATAATGAGCAATTTATTTGACCTGTGTCTCAGTTTCTTCATCTTGAAAGTGGAGACTGATTTGTGTACCTTCAAAATTATAGTGACAAAACAGATAATTGAAGAAAAAGTGGAAATAGAGCTTTCACAAATGGGCAAAAGAATGTGAGTTAAGAGGGAAGCAGGGGGCTGGAGATTTAGCTCAGAGATTCTGGCACCTGCCTCGCAAGCGCAAGGTTCTGAGTTCAATCCCGGTAACCACATACAACAATGCTAGGTGTGGTGACTCACGCCCACCAACAATCAACCAGCAATCAGCACCACATTCCACAGTGCCAGTCGTGGTGGCTCACACCTGTAATCCCAGCACTCCGGAGGCAGAGATAGGAGGATTGCTGAGTTCAAGGCTTGCCTGGACTCCATAGTGAGCTCAGGGCCAGCCTGAACTGCAAAGCGAGACCCTGTCTCAAAAAAAAAAAAAAAAAAAAAAAAAAAGAGGGAAGCAGGAAGGGTGGAGGAGGAAGGGCTTAAAGAATTATGATGTTCTATAGGCCAGAGATTTAGCTCAGTGATGCCAGCGTGCCTGCCTCCAAGCACATGGTGACTCATGCCCACCAGCCATCAATACCATATACCACAGTGCCAGGCGTGGTGGCTCATGTCTGTAATCTCAGCACTCGGGAGGCAGAGGCAGGAGGATTGCTGAGTTCCAGGCTTGCCTGGGCTACATAGTGAGCTGAGGGCCAGCCTGAACTACAAAGCAAGACTCCATCTCAAAAAAATAAAATTAAGATATCCTGTGTACATGTAAAAATTCTTCACAATAAATGTAATCATTTTGTATAGGAAATGTACTGAAAAAAATAAGAGATGTTGAGATCCTAATGTCTATTACCTTGGAATGTGACTTGTATGTAAATAGGGTCTTTTCAGAAATGATCAACTTAAGATGAGACTGTTAGGGTAAACCCTAATCCAATAGGACTAATGTAATTATAAAAAGAAAAAACTGACATCAGCAATCAATAAACTGCACTATTAATTTTTCATTAAATCCTTAACAGTGTAAGTATGATATGACATTAATGTATAATGCTGTCTTAATTACTTTCTCATTACTGAGATAAAATACCCAACATCCAAAGTTAGAGGAAGAGAGATTTATATCAGCTTACATTTTGTAGAAATTTCAGTCCATAATCAGCTAAGTCAGAGGATAGCACATCAGAAGGACATTGAAGAAGAGAAATACTCCATGGTGTATGAAGCAGAAGGCAGCAAGCAACAAGCAGCCAGTAGCCAGCCCCCCTTTCCTTTTTATTCCATCTGTACTACCAGCCTTTTGGGTGGTACCACCCAGAACTATGCTAATTCTAATCAGTAGACTAACTGAATATTACACATTTAATCACCATATCACATGCCCTAGATCCAGCCAACTCAGAAAAGCTCGACTTATGAATGCCTGAGACTTTGGGGAGATATCTAGACACAAGCCATAACATTCCACCCTGGAACCCCAAAGATTCATCCTCACCCCTTTATGAAAAAGATATTTATCTATCTCTAAGAGTTACCAATATCCTAACAGTTTCCAGTATTGCTGAAAAGTCTAAGTCCAAACTTTCCTCTGAGATTTAAGACAAATTCTTAGTTGCAAGACCCTGTGCATATGAAAAGAGAGTTACACATCCAACATAAAATGGCGCAAATTGAACATTCCCATTCCAAAAGGTACAAATGGGACCCAAAAAAAGACCAAAATCCAGTAAGGTAAACATTAAGTCTCATAGTTCTACATCCAGGATCAACAGTTATTTGTGTCAAGATGTGAGCTCCAAAGGGTTGGGGTGGCCCCACACCTGAGGCACTGCTGGAGTTATAGCTCCCATGGTTTCTCTCTTTGGCTGGCTTTGCACAAAACTTACATTTTTCCTCAGACAATCCACATTTCTATCTTCTCCAACTTTGTCCTGCTTCCACTGCACCATCAGCTTCACACTCACCTCCACATACTGTCTTCTCAGGGGTATGCAACCTGGACTTCCAGGCCCTTTTCTGAAACCCAGGTGTTAGCTTTCTTGACTCCATAATTCTTGCATTCTGTATGTGCCTAAAACCAGCACCACGTGCATGATGCCAAGGTCGTCCAACAGCTGGAGCAGTAGCCAGGCTTTCTCTTTTCTTGGCAGTGGCGGTGCCTATGCACCAATTCTAGAGGAAAAACTTCTCGAGGCTCTCACAATGCTAGAACATGGTGCTGCTCTGGGGCTTTCTTCTCATAACGGTCTTTCACTTTTGCAACTTTGAGCCTGTAGAAGCAAGAGTCCTGCCTGTGATGTCCTCAAGCCATCTTTCCTACTATGCTATTCCATCTGAGCAATCATTTCTCCCTGTTCCATCTTTACAGTTTGCAACTTTACTGGAGCTTCCTTTCTGGCCAAACTCAAAACATTTTACATCATTCTGCTAGGTTCTTTGCTCGTGATTCTCAACATAAACCTGGCTAAAAGCCCCCAACATTAGCCATGCCACTACCTGGACATTGGACAGCCTTAAAATTTCTTCCACCAGGTTAATTACTCTTCCACTAAGTCTCTGAACAAGGGCAAAATATAGATAAATTTTCCACCAAAGCATAACATACATGATCTGGAGTGTAACAGTCAATACAGTCCTCCTGGGCCTGGTCTCTACCAGCATGTATTTTATTTTATTTACTTATTTTTTTTGAGACAGGGCCTCACTTTGTAGTTCAGGCTGGCCCTCAGTTCACTATGTAGCCCAGGCAAGCCTCAAACTAAGCAATCCTCCTGTCTCTGCCTACCCAGTGCTGGGATTACAGGCATGAGCTACCATGCCCAGCACTTGTGGTATGTGGTATTGATGGCTGGTGGGCGTGATTCACCACACCCAGCATTGTATGTGGTGACCGGGATCGAACTCAGGACCTCGCGTTTGTGAGGCAGGTGCCAGAACCACTGAGCTAAATCTCTGGCCCTATATTTTCTTTTATAAAAAAATTATTTTGAGTTTATTGGTACATTGTGCATGTACATTATGAGCACATTCAACATTAAAAAATCTGTACTTATACATATCTTGATTCTCATTTTTTTCCTTTTCCTGTTCACCCTACCAGCCCCAAACTCTATGTACATAAGCTTTGTTTCCACTTTTTTGTTTTATTATCGAATTTTTCTTTCCCTTCTTTATTTTCCCCTACCCCCTTTCCCTTTTCCATTTAAACATTTTCTTCTTGTTTCACAGTATCTATCATACATTTTGGACCTCATTTACACCTTTAGTTTCCCATACTAGAGAAGATACAGTATTTATACACCTGTGTCTTACTTATTTCAGTTATGAATGTGTGTCCTCAAGTATAAATGACTCGTATATATCATTGTTTGTGGCTGAGTAATACTCCATTTATTAAGATGGCTTCTTCCAGTCTCACATTGATGGGCATTAGCTATCTCAAACTGAGCAATAAACATGGGTACACATATGTCACTGTGGTATGATTCTCTTAATTCTTTTGTGTATATACCTAGCAGGGAAATAACAGGGTTAAAGTGAGACCTTGAATTCTAATTTTTTTAGGAATTTCCATGGTGATTCCTACAGTGGTTTCACCACTCTCCATTCCCACCAACAGAGGAGAAAGGTTCCTTTCTCATCACAGCCCTGCCAGCATTTGCTGTTGGTTGATTTCTTCATAGCAACTACTCTTTGTGCAGTGAGATGGAATCTCAGTCCCAAAAACTCAGCCAAAAAACTGTTTGACTTAATTGCCAGGTTCAGTAAAGTAGCTGGGTATAAGATCAACACTCAAAAAATAACAGCCTTCCTATACACAAATAATGGACTCACTGAGAAACAAATAAATTATTCCTTTTACAATAACACCCAAAAATGAAATATTTAGGAATCAATCTAACAAAGGAAGTGAAAGATTTCTTCTTTGAAAACTACAACACTGTGAAAAATGAGATCAAAGAGGATATCAGAAAATGGAAAGACATCCCTTACTCCTGGGTAGGAAAAACAAATATTGTCAAAATGGTCATACTGCCAAAACTATATAAAGATTCAATACAATCCCGATTGAAATCTCAACAGCATATTTCACAGAGCTAGAGAAAATAATCCAAAAATCCATCTGGAACCACAAGAGACCTAGAATAGCAAAAACAATCATAGGCAGGGGGTATCACAATCCCAACTTGAAACTATACTACAAGGCCACTGTGATTAAAAAAAAAAAAACACATCATGATACTGGCAAAGAAACAGACCTCCAGATCAGGGGAACAGACTAGAAGATCCGGAAGCAACCCCAGACACACTAAGTCACTTCATCTTTGACAAAGGAGCCAAAAACTTTCAATGGAGGAAAGATAAGTTCTTTTTGTTTTTTGTTCATTTGTTCGTTTGTTTGTTTGTTTGTTTGTTTGTTTGTTTGTTTGTTTTTGAGACAGGGTCTCACTTTGTAGTTCAGGCTGGCCCTGAGCTCACTATGTAGCCCAGGCAAGCCTGGAACTCAGCAATCCTCCTGTCTCTGCCTCCCGAGTGCTAGAATGACAGGCATGAGCCACCACACCCGGCTACTTTTTGTTTTTTAAGTTTTGTTTGTTTGTTTTTTGAGACAGGGTCTCACTTTGTAGTTCAAGCTGGCTCTGAGCTCACTATGTAACCCAAGCTAGCCTTGAACTTACAGCTATCCTCCTGCCTCTGCCTCCCAAGTGCTGGGATTACAGGCATGAGCTACCACGCCTGGCATTGTGGTATGTGGTACCAGGAATCAAACTCAGGACCTTGTGCTTGCAAGGCAGACACAGGAACCACTGAGCTAAATCCTCAGCCCGAAAGATAGATTCTTTAATAAATGGTGTTGGAAAACCTGGGTTTCAACTTGCCAAAGATTAAAGCTAGATCCATGTCTTTCACCATACACCAAACTAAAATCAAAATGGATTAGAGATCTAAATATTAGAACAGAAACACAAAACCTGCTGGAAGACAGGTTAGGTAGAACTCATGGAGACACTGACTTAGGGAAAGACTGTTTGAACAAATCCCCAGCAGTATGGGAACTAGCAGAAGGTATCAACAACAGGGATCTCATCCTATTAATAAATGTCTTCACAGCAAGAGAAACAAACAACAGAGCGAAAAGACAACCTACAAGTTGGGCACAATTTTTACCAGCTGTTCCTCAGACAAAAGAATACTTTCTAGAATATAAGAACTTAAAAAAATCATCTCCTCCAAATTTAAAGACCCACTCCAAAAATGAGCAGCTGAAATGCAGAGACATTTTTTTCTGATGAAGAAGTAAAGACAGTGGAGAAACATATGAAAAAGTCTTCAACATTACTGTCTTGTGAAAGATGTACATGAATATCAGGAGTATTGCTATCAGCACTCTGGTCTTCTCGGTTCTGACCAAATGCTTCTTTAGAGGATATTTCCAAATCTTTCCAATTCCTCTCACAAGCTAGCTCCAAAGGCTCCTGAACTGCATGGACATGTAATGTCACAAGAAGGACTCACTCCTAGTACCACAATCTATCTTAGTGATTGTCCATTTGAGTAAGAAACAGCCAAATAATTGGATCAGCACAGTTATAGGTGTGAAAGGATTTACCAAAAACAGAAGACCACCTTGGGTAGGCTTATCACTTGAATGAAATCAAAGGGAAACAAAGAAGGAAGGCTTACTGTGATTTTTTTTACAGAGAAGCTTCCATCTTCATCTTCACCTTGGATATTTTCTGCTGGCTACAAACTCTGCCTCTTCAGCCTTCCATTGCAGACCTTCAGCCTCCTGTTACAGACTCACACAGGACACCACAGGGAGCTCCAGGCCATCGATCTTTTTTTTTTTTTTTTTTTTTTTTTTTTTTTTTTTTTTTTTTTTTTTTTTTTTTTTTTTTTTTTTTTTTTTTTTTTTTTTTTTGAGACAGAGTCTCGCTTTGTAGTTCAGGCTGGCTCTGAGCTCTCTATGTAGTCTAGGCAAGCCTCGAACTCAGCAATCCTCTTGTCTTTGCCTCCCGAGTGCTGGGATTACAGGTGTGAGCCACCATGCCCAGTGGGCCTTCGATCTTTAATTGGAACCTTCAGATCCCTAGGGCACAGAAAACCCTTTTGCACTCTTCCATGCTGGACTCTGTAGGTACCCATTGTATGCCAATATTTTAAAAAAAACTTATTTTGTCAGGAAATTTATTGCAAATTTAGGTATATGGTTTGAAAATTTTTCCTTCTTTTATTTTCTTTGAATCTGTAACTCAGAAGTTTGCAATTATCTCTTTACATAAGGGACCATCTTTTGCTAGCAATAGTTTCATTTTTCAGAAATTGTTCTGCCCACATGTGCAAAGTGAGTCACAATGTTATTAGCAGAAATTAACCCAAGATCAACAGCATATTTCCTTCTAGATATACATTTTAAAACAGCTCTGGACTCTGAAACCTCCTTCTCTGGTGAAGAACACTCCATTAATACTAAGTGTATATTTGCCAATTTGTTTTTGAGAACTTATTTTCAGGAACAGTTTGTTCCTGAATTTACCCTACTCAATTGTGCCCTTTTTCTTCAATAAGTATAGTCTGCGTGTCCTCTTTAGTTTTTAATATCTAAGATTATTTAGATTTTGGGGGAAATCTTCCCTTAAACTCTTCCAACTAATTCTCTAAACTACTGCTCTGCTTTCTTGCTCCCCTTTCTCATTGTTATTTTTTTAATTGAATTATTGGTACATTTTATATACAGCTCACAATCACACTCAACATTGGGGAATCTGTACCATTATATGACACGAGTTAGTTCTCATTTTTAGCCATATCCCTACCCACCCCACAACCCCCCACCCCTTATCTACATGTTATTTCTTTTTCTTTCCAAATCATATTTATTCTTTCCCCTCATTACGTTCCCCCACCACATTGCCTTTGAATATTTCCTGTTTTACAAAATATATCATACATTCTAGAACTCATTTACATCTTTTTTATTTTTGAGGCAGGGTGTTACTTTGTAGTTCAGGCTGGCTCTGGGCTCACTATGTAGCCCAGACAAGCCTCGAACTCAGCAATCCTCCTGCCTCTGCCTCCTGAGTGCTGGGATTACAGGCATGAGTCACCACACCTGGCTGTCACTCTTAATTTTAATTACTGTATTTCTTTATTCTTTAAATAAACTTCCTGCAGGTGTTCAATCTGGTACTTGATATGATAAAGGCACATAAAATTTACTAAAACTGTCAGGATTTGACAAGCTTTTCCCAATCCTTCCACTGAGTGTCCTTTTCCTCCCTCCTAGTTTAAATTGTCCTTCCTAAGAATTCTTTTCCTAAGGGAAAATTATTTTCCAAAAAACTTAAAATGACTTTGGCCCTGGCAGTTCTGTTGGTTGCACAGCTGTGTTTGGGTCCCTGAAGCTGTGATTTCTAATTGCACAATTCGGCCTCAAGTCAGTGCCTTGTATTAACCAGCAAACAACACTTGCCTTGCCCTTATATATTCACATACCTGGGAGTGTTTCCTTGAAACATTTAGCCTATAAAGATGTAAAAAGGATGTTCTGAGTGGAAGTGTCAGCAGCTCAGAGATGAGAACTGATAAACTGTCCTTTGAAATCATTAAAAATGCTATTATAAAAGTATGTTTGACATCTTAATAGGAAAATGACAAAATAAAATGTCAGTATTCTTGCTTCCCTACGTAAGGCTCTATCAGACACATTCTAAGTGATAGTGACTAACACCTGCTGTCAGGCAATGCCTTCACATGCTCCGAAAATAACTCCTAACTTTCTTAAGAATATTTAGAGAAGAGTGTGTCAGCCATCTGTCTTCTCTAATTGGTTTTTCATTAAAGGCCTATGAGTTTGAAAACATATTCTGCTTTTGTCCTGCTACTTCCCTAAATTGGACTTTGAGTCAGTTAGCAAGACCCAAGTACAACTAGTGCACCGTACAATTTCCAGTAAGGCCCCTGCCAGCCCCAAAGATAAGGCCTGTGCTCTTGCATGTGAGAGTCCTTGTATGGAGTCCCGGCACTTTCTTTGTGTTTTCCTGTAGTTTTGTGGCAGAAGTTGTGAGGATCAGATTCATCTAGCCCTGAATGAACTAAGCACGTGTCAGGCCCTCCACCTCGTGTTTCCCATATTCCATCATCTCCACTGTGAATGCCAAGGGGACATGGGGCCACTGTCACCAGGAGCTATCATGACAATGCATATATAGTATCACGTACTTGTGTAAATGTGAAGTCTTTCCACTCCTACTCATGATTTACCAAAAGTGCTGTAAACTTCTCTATCCTTAGAGCATAAAAGATCAAAGATGCCCCAATGCAGAAGATCCCTGGTCTCTGAGAAGTGAATACAGACTCGAGAGAAAGGATGAAACTACCAATTAACAGTGTTAGAGGATCTATATTCAAGATAAGGGCTGGACAGTAAAACCGCATCACCCACAACGAGAATGGTGTGAAACATTGCAAAAATTCACACCACCAAGAAAGTGGGTGCCCACCCCTGCTGTCACGGGAAGTGTCAGCACCACTTTCTTAGTGAAGAGGAATAAGAAACTGATTCCTCAATGCACTATTTCCTTTGTAGTTCATCATACAGAGTGTATAAGTTCTCTTGAGGAATGTTACTGCACTCAACAAATTCTTCAGTGACCCTCATAAATTGCATTGTAAAACACTCCTCTGGCATTATTTTAAACAGACAATAGGTAGATTTTTATCTAAATAGCATGTTCGACCCTTAAATATAGAATCAGGTGTCCTATATAGCCCAATACAGCTCGGCAATCTACAAACTCTCAGTGCTACCCATAATGACTGTGTACTGAAAGAAACCAGGGTGGAACGGGCTACCTCTGTCTAATATTTTCTCTCTAGCTCCAAAGAGTAAGAAAACTCTGTGGGCCTTTGATTGTATGGTCTTCAGCCAGGCCAAGGCACTGGAGAGAGGCAGGACCAGGGAGAAGGGACAGAAAGACAGGGGAAACCTGAGGTGCTGCCGGTGAGCCACCTGCCCCAGGACCAGCAGCGGACAAGAGAGCATGAAGAGCTTCTGTAAAGCGTCAGAGGCATTGCCTGCTTTCAAGTGTTTGAACTTAGAGGAAAGGTCTTCAAACAGCACAGAAGGTCAGGGCTCCCAAGTACAAACCAAACTTAAAGGTCTAGGGTTCAATATGGAAGAAGTTTCAGAATTCTAAGAAGATAGTACTCACACTCATAAGTAAATATATATTATGTTTTGAAGTACCTTATCCAGGTCTACAACGTAATACATTACAAACTAAGTATGTAATCTCATATTAGTAGCCAAATATAAGGGAGACAGATTTTAACCTGGCTTTTAGTGACAATAAGGGTGCCTAAAAATGACCTGTTTTGGGCCGGAGGGTTAGCTCAGTGGTTCTGGCGCCTGCCTCGCAAGTGCAAGGTCCAGAGTTCGATCCCCGGTGACCACATACAATGTTGGGCGTGGAGATTCACGCCCACCAGCAATCAATACCACATACCACAGTGCCGTGCATGGTGGCTCATGCCTGTAATCCCAGCACTGGGGAGGCAGAGACAGGAGGATTGCTGAGTTCAAGGCTTGCCTGGGCTACATAGTGAGCTCAGAGCCAGCCTGAACTACAAAGCGAGACCCTGACTCAAAAAAAAAAAAAAAGACCTGTTTTGATACCAGTGCACATCTCCTGCACTGTACAAAGAATGGGTGACATTTGCTACTGAACTGCAAGGGAGGGTGACGAGCCAGACAGGCCACAAGTGAAGAAACACTCCAGCATCTTTTGACTTTACAGCACTGGGCAAGCTCTTCAATAGCTGTAAATAAAGACAGATGCCTTCTGGAAAAGATTAAGCAGATAATATAAGTCAGGGGCCACACTGCCATGCCCAGACATTAAAACACAGTGTATTTATTCCTTTCATGTTAACTCTAGTTCTTGAAAAAAACGTTGGTCAAGGAATAGACAGAGGCTTATGCTTCCATTTAAATCGTTAATCACTTATTCAGGTCTTGGGAAATGCCATGCTATGGGACTCTGGGGACTAAAGAGAAATGCTTTAAGCCCATCAGACTTGATCCACTTCATCAGCATGCATTATAAAAATGGTCAGCTTGATCTTACAGAACTATATTGGCAGGAAGCCTAGTAACTGCTGCTGGAGAATCCTCAGTGCCTCACCTCAAACTGTAAAAACACCCTGCACTCTCGTTGATTTCCAAAGTCATAAGCTCAGTGGTCAAGTTTTGAGCACAGACAGAGACATAATGTCTAATGGTCTGAGGCTTCTGCTCACTGGTCCTGTGCAGCCCAAAGAGTGGGCATCTAAACTCTGGTCGCACAGCACTATCAGATCCCTGCATGGCCCACAAGTCTGCTCTGCACACAGACCTAAGGTCACAGTCCTCTCTCATAGATGAACCTATGCAATTTTTCTAAAAATATAACCCCATGCCAAAGAGAGCTGGATCCATAGCACTAACTATGTACCAGGACAAGACCCTCCCTCTACCAAGATACAAGGAGAGTAGTCCCCTAAACCCGAGCCACAGTAATCCTGTTTATAGTCACCCACCACATAGTCCCATGGTGTTTCAACAGATGCTGAGGCCAGATTTTAGCAAAACAAAACTAGTTACCACATTTGCCAAGGCCAGGGACGTTCCTGATGATGACGGAAATAAGTGTACACAAATGCATACTTCCTCCCCTGGGCTGGGCCCTTGCTTTTGCTTTTGCTTTTAACTGTGTAACTTAGAGCCCTACATACTGAGAAGCCTGATGAGGGCCAGGAACAGGAGAGCAGGGACTGCAGCTCCCTATAAACTGCCCACCACGATGGCAGGCAGCCCTCATGCGCTCCCCAAGCTGGATGGGCCAAGTCAGTCTTTGGCCTGTTGGCACTTGCCCAATTTGAAGGCGGGCATTTCTTTTACATTTCCTTGGGAAAGTCATAGAACACAGGAAACTTATTTATCTTCTTCCTAAGGGATCAAGGAAAGGTTCCCACACTAGGGCTGATAAACTGTTCAGACCCACTGTTCCATGTGGCCCGACAAGCTAAAAATGACTGATGTGTCATTCATGGTTTTAAACAATATATCTGATAACTCAATGGTAGCACACATGTTTAGCATTACAGGAAGCCTGTGTTTAATCTCCAATATCAAAAAATAATGAATAAATAAGTAGAGTCAGTACTATGTGACATATCAAGATTATATGAATTTTCAATTTCAGTATCCATAAAGACTTATTTTAATACAGTCATGCCTATTCACTCAAGATTTGTTTGCGATAGTTTTGTTATGACTGCAAAATTGTTTTTGGGGGTGACTGGGACCAAGATTGCATGGCCCTGGAGCTTTAAAAAATGACCCCATGACCCCTCAGAGAAAATATTTACCAGTCTCTAGTTACATGTTCAGCCTCTTTCCTTACAAACACTCCTCCCTCGATTAGGTCAGAACTCCCTCCTGAGAGTCCTGCAAACCTAGAGAGGACAGAGATGTATTCAGCACAGACATCCCAAAGCAGGACAATACAATCTGTCCAGGACAGCAGAACAACTCACTTCTCACCGCTGGAAAAACCAAGAGGGACAGTACCCGCCACAGAAGCAGACAGCACCTTCTAAAACGGACAACAGAGTGACTCCTCATGGGACCTTTGTGCTACCCTTTAAAGCATAAAGAGCAGTCAATTAGAAAAGTCCTGGAGCTCACTCAGGAAGAAAATCTGGGCCAGCTAGCAGGAAAATCCTCAGTGATGCTTTGGTTTCATACAGCATTAAGGAGAAGAAAGAAAAAGTACAACAAGAAACTTATGTGTCACTCAAAGAGGACATCGCTAAGTTCCACTGCTGATGTTCACAAAGTCTCAGTTGATCTCAGTGAATCTAATTCATTCAGTTTTAGCAAGCCTCTTGGGAGAACTACTGAGTGTCAGACCCTTCACAAAACGCTGAGATTCAAGCAGCTCTCCAAGCAGAAGAAGAGGAAGAAAAGGAAGAGGAAAAGAACAAGGTAAAATCAACATCCTCGGAGCTTCTGTTGCAATGGAGAAACACATCTTATATATTAAAATACGTTCAGTGGTCACTGGTACAAGAACAGGGAAGTCAGGAAGAAGAGGAGGAGTGACAGGGGCAGAGGCAGTGTTAGGCAGAGGTCAGGCCCCATTGGGAAGGGAACGTTCCATGGAAAAGCACCTGAAGGAGGAAAGGAATGAACAGAGTAACTCCAAGCAAAGCGCTCCAGGTAAAGAACGAGCCAGGGCACAGACCACAGAAGCTTTGCTCACTTCTCGGGAGTCCACTAGAGAGACTACGCTGTATGCACAGCCAACAGGACAAAGCAGCCAAAGGCTTGGTCATAATCTAAGAGTAGCAGGACTGAAGGGGAGGAATGGAGAATCATCCATCCCTATGACACCACTGGAGAATTTCAAAAGGAGAAAATGATCTGCTTAATTGTATGAAAACTTTCTGTAATTACAGGCACCTCTAGGAGGGAGAGTGAAAGCCAAAGCGTCAGGTGAATGACTATGAAATGATCTAGATAAGATGTGAAAGCCTGGGGCGTGGATTGTTGTTCTCACAAGACCTGCTTATGTCAAAGTAGCAGCAATGGAGATGATACAAAGTAATTGAATAGTGATACATTGTGAAGGTAAAATGGATAGGATTTGCAGATGTATTGAATACTGGTATGAGTAAAAGAAATCAGGATGGTTTTAATTTTTTTTTGTCAGAACAGAACAAATGGAATGCCCAAGTAGTAAATGGGAGAAGATGTGGAATGTACTGTGCCAAATGCCTATTAGGCACCTATGAAGAAATGCCTGGAGTTGAAAGAAGAACACCAAGTATAAATTTGAGAGTCAGACACCTGAGGATAACAGAAAATCCATGAGTGCAGAAAACTTTTCTCCAGGTGAAGAGAGACGTGAGGCCAGTCTTCAGCCTCTCTCCATTCCAGTCCCAAACTGCATATTCCACATGGGATCACCACAATCCACAGTAAACCCTCACTCCCACCGGGCAGTTGGGTAACCAGCTAAGGTTACTTCAGTGTGACCCTTACGTAGGACTGCCAGGGGATTTGGCTCACCACCATGAAAGGAAGAACTATCACAGCAGCTGAGACTGTCGGGCAAAGAAGGATGCGTGGCCTCGTCCATCAGCACCTATACCTCCCCCACCTCACTAGTACTCAGAAAGCCTGGGGAAAAATTTCTTCCAGCTACATACATCACTCCCTGAGATGACTTCTGCCATCCACCATTTTCTCTGTCTTCAAATACCTTCAGAAATATAGATCTGAGACCCTGTGCTAGCTACTCTATTATTTGCTGAGCACCTGCAGCATCTCCAGAGCTAAAGACATGGACCTGTGAGACAAGGATTGTACATTTGATGGCATGCATGCTTAAACACATTCATATTGCTGGTGATGAGTTAAAGCCCCTTTACCAGAAGAATTCACTGAGACTCAGAGGCATTAGGGAACTTGGCAAAATTAACATAGCTAGAAGGTAGCAACACCAGGATTTTACTTAGTAATATCTAGCTCCTAAAGCCAGGTCCTCCTTTTCCTGTGCTACTGGATAACTGAGAAGACACAAGACTCATGAAGGACCTGAGAAAAAGATGCTCCAACACACATGAAGGAAATGAAGAGTGCAGGTGCCCCAGGATGCCTGAGGCCTCGCCGAGAGACCAGGCTTCTTCCTCTTTCCTGTGTCTATCCTGAATCATTTCAATATACAACCAGATGAAGAAAATTTCTGTGAAAATTGACTACATGACACATCACATCATGCACTTGAAAATACAGGAAATCTCGATGGTTGCAAGAGACTTCCTGAGGGATCTTTCAGAGGGCACCACAGGCAGCTCGCACAGCCTACGTTCACTAATACCACCTTTTAACATCTAGTTTGATATTAGTTTGTTTCCTAATTGACAACTTGCTCTCCTTGCAGCAGGCTTTACACTTAATCTAAGGTCTCATTATCAGCTGGAATTTCCAGTGTTGCCCTGACTTGGCTAGGTATCAAAACCACCCGGGAGCATTTGTTAAAACACTGCTGCCCAGGCTAACCCACCAGGAAGGCTGGTTCTCAGGGTCTGGACACAGGCTAAGGAATTGATATTTTTAATAGGTTCCCAAAGTGATTCTGATGCAGTTAGTCTAAATACTCAGCTTTTGGAAATCAATAAAAACCATCAGGGAGAGAGTTTGTATGGGGAAAAACTACAAGTGCTTTTCCCATGTCTCCTAAAATGAAAATTTCTCCTGAAATGAGAATTTCTCCAAGGTAACTATCTTAGCTCTGAAGCAAGACAGCTAACCTTATGTAAAACTTCCAGAAATACTCTTAAAGCCCACTCTGAAGATTTGTTTTATGCATCAAATTGACTGGGCTAAAGGACACTAAGACAGCCAGTAAAATACTGTTTCTAAGTGTGTCTATGTAGTAGTTCCCTTTTCATCACAGTGATAAAATACCTACAACTTGAAGAAGGAACCTCTTGACTCAGGCTCCAACCAATTCAATCCATGGTCATCTGACTCCAAGACAGAATGGCATAGTAGAAGGGTCTGAAGGAAAAAAAACTGCTAAACTCACAGCATTTGGGAAGCAGAGAGGAAAAAGGGGCCAGGCATGAGAATAGAATTTTTTGGGTCACACCCTTAATAATTCTCCTCTTCCATTCAGCCCCATCTGCTAACAGCACTCTCAGCTCTGAACTCAGTGATCACACCACTACTAAGTATTGTCCCATGATCCAATGACTTCCCAGAAGCCCCACCTCTGAATACATGAAACTTTGAGATGTTTTAGGTCTAGATCATAATAGTCTATGATAGTGATTCTAGAAGAGATTAGTGTTTGGATCACTGAACTGAATTAAGAAAAATAAGAATTAAATTGTGTCATATACTGGTACAAATTCCCAATACTGAGTGTGATCATGATGTGTATATACAAGATAAAAATAAACCAAGAAGAAAAAGAAAGAAAATGTGCCAAGATATGGCCTCTGCTGAGCTGCTACGTAACAAATCTTCAGAGATTTGCAGGTGTCACCTCTCACCTGAGTTCCTTCATAGCCACATCTTCCAAGGAGTTACTGTTGGGATCCAAAATATCCCCTAAAGCCTCATTATCTTAAAGGCTTAGTTGGTAGCTGGTGGAGTTTGATAGCTGAAGGGATCATGAGGGCTTTCACTTTATCAGCTTAATTAATATTTGATGTGTTCCCAGCTCAGTGGGCCTGCTGAGAGGTAGGGCTTAACTGGATGATGGAAGCCAGGTCTCTGAGAGTGCACCTTCGCAGATGATATCTTGTCTTCTACCTCTTCTTTCCAGGTATCTTTCCCATCCTCTCGGCTTGCTGGGTGTCATAAGGTGAGTAGCTTTCCTCTGCCCTTCCAGCACCTTTCTGCCTTGCCCCAGGACTAAAGCAATGGTGTGAGCTAACCACGGACTGAAACTTCTCAAACCACAAGCCAAGACAATCTTCCCCTCTTTGAGTTGTCTTCTCAGGTCACACCTAATACGTATGACTTATACACACCCTATATGGCACTGAAACTTTTGTTTTAACTTTACTTGCTTTATGAACATGAGTATGTATCTTGTACACATTAACCAGACTCAGTGTGGTATTTCCACATACACATACTGTATACCAGTCAAATCCAGCTTCCCATTTTGCCTAGTGCTTCCTTGACTCCTTCTCATTGTAGGTCCAAGATGAACTCTCTCCCCTCTGACCCACATCCAGTCCAGAGAAACACAGGCACCTTCTAGGCCAGTGGTGGAGAAACATTCAGAGCTTTCTATGATACAAGCACCCCAGGGCAGGTATGCAGGCCACAGACTGGCCACCACTATTCTAGGCTGCATATCATACTCATTTACTTGTTCTTTCTAATTCCAGGTCCCAGTCAGACCTGCTGCCATCTATGTGAGCTTTACAGGGTCTCGCGAAGTACAGCATATGTTTCAGAGCCCTTCACACATCTACCTGAAGCCTCCCTCAGCAGGGTGTGTGGGGTGAGAATAAGGCCAGCATCAGGGTAGAAGGAGGAGCAGAGGAAGAGGTCAAAGTACAGGACGGGTGTAAAACACCAATGTGAGCCCTTTGAATTTTAATGCAATTTCACAGATACCCACAGCAAGGCTGTGAGCAAAGGGATCACATGACCTAATCTATGCTTCAAAGGAGAAAGAGGAAAGTGAGTTTCCTGGGCAGAGAGGGGGCTGGGACAGTTCAGAGGCATCTCAGGGAGGGCCCTAGCGTCACGGACCACCCTTGTGGTCAGAGCATTTTTCCCACCTCTCCTACAGCTCAGAGACATTCTGTCCCTTCTTTTACCCGAACACAAACACAGCCTGAGATAAACATGACAGAGGCCCACTGCAGCTTACAAGGCTTCCTACAGAGCCTAGAAACCTTATTTAAGAAACAGTTTATAAAGAACTAAGTGGGGTGCATTTAGAAACAGCTTATAAAGAGCTAAATGGGGTGCAGCAAAGGGAACTGTCCAAAGACAATCAATACTTTTGGGGTTGGGCCTTCAAAATTCCTCCAAGACTTCTGTTTAGTACCAACAAACAGCCTGGTGACTGCACTGAACAACAGTGTTGTAAAGCAACCTCCTCCCTTCTGGGAGGACAATTTGATCACGCCTATTAAAAGTTTAAGTGCTCGTAAAATTTGACCTCCCAAGTTTATATTCAGCATTTTTCCCATGGAAATGCTAAGTTTGGGCACAAAGTTGTATAGAGAGTGGTATTCACTTTGCATTTTTTGTAATAGTGAAAACTGGAAACTTTACTGCCCCTTATTAGTATCTATTCATTAATTCACAACAGCTCATGCTACAGTCCAAATGCAAAATAAGAAACAAAATAAGACAACAGGGAAAACACTTGTGATTAAGGAAAAGAAACTAAATTCAGCATCATACATATTCCTGGAAAAAGAAATAAGCATGTGTGTGTGCATGTGTGTGCGTGTATGCACGTGTGCATGTATCTGCATGCATATGTGAATCTACAGATATAAACACCTTGAAAGAAATTATCACACCATTAACACTGGTGGCCTTTGAGAAGGGCAAAAGAAGAAGAGGCAAAAAGGAGATTTTAGCCATTGTTCAGTACTCTATGGCATGATTTATTCTTTTGTAATAGAAATTCATTTGTATATTTTGCATTTCTGACTTTTTTAAACTGAAAAAATAAAACCCTCAAAAACTTTAAAAGTAGGCAGACATAGTGACATCCCTATAATCCCAGTACTCAGGAATCGGAGACAGGAGGATCTCTATGAGTTCAAGGCCAGCCTGGGCTCCATATGGATTCAAGCCTAGCTCAAAGAAAGAGGGAAGGAAGAAGGGAGAATGGGAGGAAAGGAGGGAGGGAGGGAGGGAGGGAGGGAGGAGAGAAAGAAA
>PVIC010022988.1:0-17872 GCA_004025085.1 Thryonomys swinderianus | reverse complement strand
TTTAAGTATTTAATGATATGTTGACAAAATGATCAATTTATCAAGGAGATATAATAATTATAAGCATACCCAAATCTATCAAGAGGTTTTGAAAATATATGGAGTAAAAATCAATAAAAATGAATGGAGAAAATAGTTACATAAATGTTAGTAATAGATTTCAAAATTGGGGGACAATTTCTGGTTTCAAAAGTTATGGGGAATCTATAGTACTCCATGTAATACAGGCAAAAGATAGACATACTCATCAAGGGCTAGAAGCATAAACTCATAAACCATAAAGCCAGATTTTTATGGTCAGTTGATGTCTGACAAAGGTAATGAGATCATCTGATAATGAACAAATGGTCTGTTCAATAAGTGGTATTTAGAACTGGATAGCAACATGCACACAAATCAACTTGGATCCTTATGTAACACCGTGTTTGCATATTAACTCAAAATGGATCAAAGAATTAAATATCAAAGTATGATGAAACTCTGAGAAGAAAATATAGGAACAAATCTTCATTATCTTGTATTTGACACTACATTTTTAGATATGACTTCAAAGGTAGAAGTAGCAAAAGAAAAATAGATACATTGAACTTAATTAAAAATTAAAATGTTTTTATGGATTACAGGGATGTAATCCAGAAAATGAAAAGCCAACCTATAAAATGAGAGATGATACTTGCAAATCATATATCAGATAAAGATCTAGTACTCAGAATCCATAAAGAACATCTTTAACTCAGTAGCAGAGCCATGACCAAATTAAAAATGAGAAAAGGATTTGAACAGATATTTCTCCAAAAAAAGTATATGTGATCAAAAAACACATGAAGGGCAGAGATTTGGTTCAGTGGTTCCTGTGCCTGTCTAGCAGACACAAGGTCCTGGTTTGATCCCTGGTAACTACATACAATAATACCGGGTGTGGTGACTCACGCCCACCACAAATCAGTACCGCATACCACAGTGCTGGGCATGGTGGCTCATGCCTGTAATCCCAGCACTCGGGAGGCAGAGACAGGAGGATTGCTGTGAGTTGGAGGTTTGCCTGGGCTACATAGTGAGCTCAGGGCCAGCCTGAACTACAAAGCTAGACCCTGTCTTAAAAAAAAAAAAAAAAAGCACATGAAAAAACCCTATGCCTTCTTTATCAATTCTCCAGGTGATGGGCATTTGGGTTGTTTCCATGATTTAGCTATCACGAACTGAGCTGCTATAAACATGGGTGCACATATGCTGCTGCAATATGAATCTTGTAATTCTTTTGTGTACAGCCCCAGCAGGGAAATAGTAAGGCAAAGGGGACCTCTGATCCTAGTTTTTTGAGGAATCTCCACAGTGTTGCACCAATCCACATTCCCACCAACAGTGAAGAAGTGTTCCTTTCTCCCTGCAGCCTCGCCAGCATTCATTGCTGGTTAATTTCTCAATAGCAGCCACTCTTTGTGGAGTTAGATGAAATCTCAGAGTTGTTTTCTTCTGCATCACTCAAATGACAAGTGATGTTGTGCATTTCTTCATATGCTTCTTGGCTGCTTTTGCTTCTTCCTCGGAAAAATGTTTGCTCATTTCAGATGCCCATAGAGGAATGGGTAAAAATGAGAATTAATTCATGTCATATACTGGTACAAATTCCCAATGTTGAGTGTGATCGTGATGTGTATTTAAAATGTACCAATAAAGAATTCAATTTTTTAAAAAAGCACATGAATAGATAGTCGATATTATTAGTCAGTGTTAAATGAAAATAAAAACCACAGTAGTATACTCTTTTATATTCAATAGGATGGCTATAATTTTTTAATATTAATTAATAAATACTGACAAGAATATGAAGGAATTTGAACCCTTGAACATCACTGGTGAGAATGGAAGGTGGGTCAGTCTCTGTGAGGAACAGTTTGGTGGTTCTTTGACAAGGTGATAGAATTAATATATGACCCAGAAATTCCAATCCTGGTATGTACTCCAAAAATTCAAAGTAGGTTTTCAAAAGAAATCTTTTCCTCAGTTTCTCATTATGACCTTATTCATAATAAACAAAATGTGGAAATAATGAAAATACCCATCTATATACGAATGGATAAAAAAGTATATTTGTACAGTGGAACATCATGTAGCCATAGCAAGAAATGTAGTAGTGATTTACACTACATTGTAGGAGAGCGCTGAAAATATTATGGAAGCCAGGTACCAAAGCCAGACACATGCTATATAATTTCATTCATGTGAAATACCTAGAATAGGGGCTGGGGATTTAGCTCAGTGGTTCTGGCATCTGCCTGACAAGTGCAAGGTCTCAAGTTTGATCCCCAGTACCACACACCACAATGCCAGGTGTGGTGGCTCACACCTGTAATCCCAGCACTCAGGAGGCAGAGGCAGGAGGATTGCTGAGTTCGAGGCTTGCCTGGGCTACATAGTGAGCTCAGGGCCAGCCTGAACTACAAAGCAAGACCCTGTCTTGAAAAGAAAAGAAAAGAAAAGAAAAAAAGAAAAGGAAAGGAAAGGAAAGGAAGGAAGGAAGGAAGGAAGGAAGGAAGGAAGAAAGAAAGAAAGAAAGAAAGAAAGAAAGAAAGAAAGAAAGAAAGAAAGAAAGAAAGAAAGAAAGAAAGACCTAGAATAAGTTCACAGAGACAGGAAACAGCTTTGTTGACAAAAGGAAAGGGGACCCGGGGTGTAGCCTAGTGGTGCTGCAATTGGCAAGCATGAAGTCCTGAGCTTGATCCCTAGTACTGGAAAAAAAATTACATTCAAAAAAACTCACAAAAAAACAGAAGAAAATGATGAGGGGAGCAGTGAGCAAGAAGTGATTGCTTCATGGGGATGGAGCTTCTTGTTGGTGTGATGAAAAAATTCTGGACCTAGGGAGTTGGGTGGCTAAACACAGGCACCTTTACAGGTGGTTAAAATGTTAAGTGTTGTATTCCCTGTATTTTACTGCCCCAAATAAAGCCCCATTAGAGAAGTGTTTTGGTCCTATGCCAGAATCATTCACCACAACTCTTCCTGGTGGCTCTTAGAAGTAAATACTTTACAAGTACATTGTCTGTTTTTGTTACATATTTATGAACTAGAAGGAAATATGAACATATATTTGAATAACTGTTTCCTCCATAAAATCCAGTTTGCTGTATCTGCTAATCTACATTTTGCTTTTTCAATTAACAGCACGCTCTGGGCATCTCCCCACAGGAACACAGAGAAATCCTTCTCTCTTGCAACTGCACATCCTCTACTGTGGAAACACTTGTTCATTTGGAAACCCACTGAAAATAAAAAAATAACTACAGTCTTTGTGAAAGGGTCTCCATTTTTCCTCCCTTTATTTCTAATGTCATCAACCAGTTTTGCCTTTTACTAACAGCCTGAAAGCTCCAAACGGTTGCCAAAGACAACTGCCTTTTAGCATCGGGATGTGAGATGAAGGTCCCAGTGACGCCTGCATACTGCTCGACGCCTTCTCGTTGCTTGCTATGTGAGATTCTGCAGAATATAAACAATAACCATTCCTGATCTAGCATTTTCTCCAGAAGGGAAAGAAATATATTATATCACCCAGGAGGCTTCCAATTTTTCTTACAGGCTCTTCCACACCCAGTCTTTGTTTCTTGGATGCATCACTGTCAAGTGGGTCATGGAACCAACCCCAAGGGTTTCAAATTACTTCTCTCTTGCAAGTATCAAAAGAAACCAGCAGTCTCTCAGTTGCTGTCATTGTTCAAATCAGAAAAGAAAGTGGTTAGTAACTTTCTGGAACAAACTCAATCAAACTCTAGGTTTTGGCACCCATGAATGAGATTGTTCTTTTCGCACTTACGTTGAACATCATGAGTGAAAATATGATGAGGAAATGACTTTGCATGAAGTACCATAGTGATTGGTTATGATTCAGCAAAGATTCCTTATTGTAGAATCTTTCCAGCTACAAGATAGTTTTCTGAAACCATGACCTGTTGAATCCTCTGCAGAAACAAATTAGCTCCTGCATGGGCATGGATAGCTCTCCCTCTGCTGTCTGTCTTGCTCTTCTGTAGTCCTTTGAGCCCAGCAGGCTCCAGCTCATGGCAGGCCTTCTGGAAGTAAGATCTTCAGTACCGACTTTCTCTCTGCTCTGCACAGCTCACACTCAGCTGCTCCACCGAGTGTGGCTCCCAGTAAACCCGTGACCCAGATGTACTGAATGGCAAATGAAGCCTAGTTCACATGGCCTTGATTTCCATGTAGTTTCTTAAACTCTTTATCACTTTTTCCAGAAAAACAGAACCAGTGGCTCTGCCTACATGTCTGTCTGTCTGTCTGTCTGTTAATTGAGAGCTGGAGCACAGGATGATGATGTGCTGGATAAATGTGAAGATCATAGCTCAGATCTATAGCCGTGAAACTCAAGAACTGATCATACAGTCCAGAGGCCAAAAGCTTTTCCTTTTGAAACCACCTCAATATTTGCTCTTGTGATTGTCAGTTGATTAGGTGGAAGCAACCAGCATTATTAGGAAATGATCTTTCACTTAAGATCAGCTGACTGTGAATGTTAACTGCACCCACAAAAATACCTTTATAACAGCTGCTAGATTAGCTGTGTGCTATAGTCTAGTCAAGCTGATAAATAAAACTAAGCATCAGTCCTCCTTGTCGGATTAGTACATTGAAAGCTCGAAAGCAGCCTGGCTGTGTATGCTTCTGCTGCTATCCGTTATCTCAATTATTTCTGGCCAAAGTCCCTAAATTTCTTCAGGAGATGTTTGTTAACTTTTATTTCTTTATTCACTTTCTGTGGTTCTGGGTATGGAACTCAGGGCCTTGCTGAACTACATACTAAGCCCTCTGTGCAGGTTGATTTGGTCTCTGGGGTGTAGAAATATACTTTATCTTGTCCCAAGCTCCATTGCTAGACTTGTGTCTGGTTATTCAAATGATATAAGATTCCATAGTTGCCTTCTATGACGTGGCCACCATGTACAGTTGTATAGGTTGTATTTAGCAGAGTGTATTCAGTGGGTGTTGGAACAAACATCCTAACTACTGTGGGTGGAGTATCACAGCGTATAGTTCTGTGACACTAAAAAGATATTTAATATCCAAGCATCCTTCTGTTCATCATTTACCCTATCATCATCACCCTATGTGGAATCTATATTCAAAATTTCATCTCTCTGATACCAAAGAACAGTGGAATCAATGGAAATGAGAACACTTCAAGTCAAGTTTAAAATACTTTGGTAATTAGCTCTTCAGTGAGAGGAAGTATAGCCTTGTTTCCCTCAAGGTGAATCTTGATAGACCCTTCTTGGCAGGTAACATAAATAATAAACTATTTCAGACCGTTCTTCAGAAGTCAAAAGTTTATGAAAACACACTCAGAAATTTCTCTGCACTTAACTAATTCAACTCTGTTCTTAGCTTTGAAACAAATGTTGAATGTATTTCTGTGGTAGGATTACTTGAAATCCAAAACTCTCTTTAAAGCACCACCCACATCTTTCTTCTCTCTCTAGCCGTCTTAGGCTGCATCTGGACACTCTGTACTTATCTATTTGGCCCTTGCTATATGAGCTAGACACTGGCCCTTTTCTGTTTGGACCTCAGAGTCTGCTCTCCTGTCTAAAACAGCAGGTCCTTCTCTCTTAGTTCTAGTGTCTCTGAAATTCCAAATACATTTATCATCTTGGGGCTGAGATAGAGAAAATTTCTAGTTCATTCAATCAAGTTTAGTTCATTTGACTATGGAACAATACTGGAGCATGAAGAAAATGTAACATGATAGTCACTGTGCGTACTGTATGCAAGGAGTAAGTTTGCAACACAGTAAACTCTAGTTCTGGTTGTATCACCTGCTAACAACACAAGTGAATGAAGGAAAGAAGATGGATCTAAAAGAACTCTGGAATTGTATGCTTCTTTTCATCCACAAGTTGATTAGAGAAAAATTGATATTGAAGGACACTTACTTTGTATTTTATTACTGGAAGTCTATAAATCCACAAATCATGACCCATCCGTGCCCTAGGAAACTGTCTTTCATAGTATAATGGACTGTTACAGCCAAGACCAAGGCTGAGACCAGTGCAATGTGTTTGACCCTTTTTTCACCCCAAAACCTACCTCTTCCCTTGCTCCAAGATCATTGTAAGAATTTTTACAAAATTGTCTAGATTGTAGTAAGATTAAAAAAGAGTTGGGCATGGTGGTGCATACTCTATAATATCAGTAGTTGGGAGGCCAAGGCAGGAGGGTTGCCATGAATTCAAAAGAACTTGTGTCCAAACAAACAAACAAATAAACAAACAAACCAGAAGGAGGATGTGAGAGGATGTCTTTGTGGGTCTAGTTTACTAAGGTCCTATCTACAAGAATATTATTCTCATGACTTGTTGCTTATGTATTTTCATTTTTAATTCCATATTTTCTTTGCATTGTATGTCTTTTAAATTGATATGTTTCCATAAGAGACCTTAGACAAATGAAATACTCTTTTTCTTTCTGTTTCACACAGGGTCTGAAAAAGGATATCCTTGAATTCACTATGTAGCCCAGGTTGGTTTCAAACTTACAGCAATCCTCCTGCCTCAGCCTCTCAAGTGCTGGGATCACAGTTGTGTGCCACTACACTTGGCTAATAAGTGAAACATTCTAATCCAGTATCCTAGAACTAAAGCCCTGCCTCACTGTTAGAAGTCTGTTTCATTTCTGTTCCATATTATCTAATGCTTCTCATGTCCACATTTTACTTTTCTAATTAAAATGATAAATTTTTTGAGACAGAGAGCACCTGATATGGGTCAGGCATCTTGCACTTTTGCTTGCATTTCTTTTAAATATTAAGGGTCATGATGTGAAGTTACTTACCTAGATTCTCATAGCCAGTTTAGTAGCAGAATCATACTTTTACTGACAAACCCAGGATCACAGGACTCGCTCTGAGAGGGAGGTGAGGGTGGGAGTCTGCGTGGTTTTTGACAAGGGTGGGCTAGAATTTACTCTGGAAATCTTGACTAAAATGTTTTTGTGGGTCTGGAGCATAGTTAGGTTCACACCTAGGAAACTCTCTGAGGGTAAAGCCACAACTTGGTTAAACTGGGTGACTCATAAGTGTGAAGGTTCATATTTTAGCACCTGGCAATCAGGGGCAAAATTAGACCACTTAAAATGAATGCTGGCGAAAACTCAGAACCTTTGCAATGGCTCCAGGCCACAGGATAGATTAGATTCTTAATTGGTTAGAAAGCCTGAACTACCTGCTAAGACCCTTTTGCTTCATACTAAAAACAGACAATTCTAGGTGAAAGAGGGGTGAGTCTTGTTTAGGGATTATGGTCCTGTACAGATTTGATTTCAGGACCTTTTCTTGAAAAGAAGGTTAGCGATGACATTTCTTGGATAGGTTTGGAACAGGCCAATCACAAAGTCCTGGAAGATGTAATATAAATTTTTGCAAGTCTAAACCTCAGGGACCTGCAAAGAGAAGACTATCTAGCTGTACAAATATATCTAAAACTCAATAACTTCTTTAGTTTGAAAATTATTTGCTGATTTTATTTTCTTCAGGAAAGATACAATTATCAAAGGATGACAGAGAAAGAAATGGAGAATGTCCCACTATATGTAGGTGCTGGCTGTAACTGACCCAAGAATACAGTGTGGATGATGTCTATCTCTGTTACCACTCTGTACCTGTGAGAACTTGTAGATTTCTCGTGACTTTCTCTAATTTTTAGCATTTATTATATTCTGTTGAGGTTTTGCAAGGGCCAGCAATCTACATACATGATTGAAGGGATGGAAAGAGGAGTATTTTGTCACTAAGCATTCAGCAGGGGACGTTGGTGGTAGGCATGTGCTTGCACTTACTCTGCTTCCTCAGGCAACCCTGTTTTTTTTTTTATAACTTTATGCTTCAGCCCTTTGATTTTTTGATAACTTTATGCTACAGAGATTTACAAAAGAACCTATCTGAATTTCCCACCTTATATGATTTTTAGTCTTACCCCACATTTTGAGATGTTTACAGTAAGAACTGAAGGTTATGCAATAACAGAAGGTCATGTATTAGTAACCCAGATGCCAGGCAGCCACTGTGTCAAAAGCCTTCCAGGCGAAAGGGCTGGAGAGGCATGTTCAGAAACTTTAGAAAGTGGTGAAAATTTTTGGTGCCTGAATTAGAAAAAAAAGAAAAATTGGCTTCACATTAAATTTCACAATTTAAACCTTATTTTAAAAAGCTCCCCATTGAATTATAAATTTTGTGTGGAGAATCATATCCATTTTTGCCCACCATTGAAATCCTAGTTTTGACATTGTACCTGCAGCATATCTCGACTACGTAAATATCTGGTTAACAAGTAAGTGAGGCAGGGGTTGATTCCATATATCTTGTTCTCCATATCCCCAGACTGCAGTAAAGAATCTGACACTACAAAACATGAAGTTGAATGTCCTTTCGGTGCTTAAAAGTTAAGGCTGCGACATTCAGTTTTTGTGTACTCTCTGACTAGGATGATTTTCAGAGACCAGTGAAATTTTCAGTTCATCAGTCCTTAGATAAAGAAGGGCCAAGTCGTGCGAATGGCGCTCCCCTCTTGCCTAGTTGCGAAGGGGTTACTCTAGACGTGTTCTTCCTGATTAGCAGAGCTATGATGTGGGCTCAACAGTCAAGGCTTTCTTTTTCTGTTGAAAGGATAAAGTGAGGTAAGGAAGTCCATAGTGCGGAGCCTGTTATAAACGTTAGGATTCCCTGGTAGTGCCGACAACACGTCCCTGGATGTAGTGTGAAGAGTGAGAAGGAATGGATTCAGAACCCAAAGGCACTGGTTTTACCACAAACCTTAATGACACACTTACCTACTTTCAGTATTTTTCTTTTTGCCCATGACAGGGACATCTGTTTCAAGACATGGTTTCCAAGAAAATTATGTCAAGGGTGAGAAAAATTATAACTATGGTACACAAGTTTGAAAGTATAAATGTAAAATTATACTTATACACGTATTTGATTTTATATATAAATTATGAGGTATATTCCACTTACAAAAGACCACTATGGTGGCCTTAGCTATGAATTTCTGATGCTTTTGAGAAGCTTGGAAGTTCAGGTATTATTTTTTTCCTATTCCATTCCTTAAAGGATGTTATATATGCAAACTCTAATCAGATTATTTGATACGAGAGGAAATTTATTTAGTATTTATATAATGTCCTAATTTTTCTCTATTTCTCTTCCTATTGCAGGTAAAATATTTTCCAGTTCAATCTTAGAGTTGTATAAAAGTTCGCTGACCTAATTAAAATACTTTCTCAATGTGCTATCAAAGAAATTCTAACCATTATGTACCAATAGTTTACAGGAAACCACCAACTTTTCATCAGCAAAGAAACAGAAAACCTCTGGGATGTCAGCTTTCTGAAGGACTTGCTCTACTGTCTTTGACACAAAAGCTGTCAAATAATTTATGGTGTACCCTAATGTATAACTTAGTTCTTCATAATACCATTACCCTGGAGAAATTTGTCAATAAGTCACTTCCACTATAAAAGTTCAGATGTCAGGAAAAAGGGGAGGTTATAAGTCAGACAATTCCAGACCAAATGATAATTTGGTACTATTTAAAATACTAATACAAAGAGGAAGACTTAATACTGTAGAACCTCAATTTTGGAAAAATATACTCTGTGTAGCTATGCAAATATACATATTCTGAAAGAAGTGCATTGATATGATTGCTGACCACAGGTGGTGGCTGTGGGACTTTGTTTTATTAGCGTCTATACACTATCTCATAAACATGTATTACTTGGCAACAAGAAGAGCTTATAGAAAGAAGTATTAGTGAAGACTATATAAAATGAAACTCTAGTCCTTTTCAAAATACCATATTGAAAAATCATAGAATTGTAATCAGAGGGGATTCCAGGGACAAAGTAGTCCAAACACTATAATTCAATATGGGGGAAACCAAGGTGGAGAGAGGGGAAATGACTCATTTATGCTTGTGGTTAGAGAATAAAATATCTGTTCACTGCCCTCCAAGGCTGCACATGTATATCACACAGCACCTTCAACCTATGTACGATACGTGGATAACTTATGTTCTCTAGGTAAACCCTACCTGAAGGTCTCCCACAGAAACTCATTTTTTTTTTAAAGCAACAACAAATCCCTAGTCACACTGAGTTGAATGAGACTGACACAAGCAAGCTGTCTCAGGATTACAGCAGTGAGCCTCTCATGCTGGACACTGCATGGACAGACAGATGCTCAGGTGCAGGCTGGGGGTCCTGTGTGGAGCACCCTTGCTCCCCAAGCTCCTCACACCCCAGACCTTCCTAAGAGAACAGCATGGCAGGTGCTTGCTTTGCTGGCCATTACAGCCTAGTTAGCTCTGCCTTAATTTGGAGGTTTGCAGAAAACAGATGAAACTAACAAAAGGACCCGGATGTAGCTCAGCAGCACACTTGCCTGGTAAGCACAAAGCCCTGAGTTTCATTCCTGGGGCACCAAAAAAAAAAAAAAAAAAAAAAAAAAGCTAACAAAAAGTGAGATGATACAAATAAGTGGCTTCATGGTATTCCCTTGAGGGGAACAGAACATAATTCCAAAATAACACTGTAGTCCAGAAGTCAGCAAAGTTCTGCTTTGAAGAAAAGGGCCAAATAACAAATGCTTTCGCTTTTGCAGGCCATCCAGCACCTGTGGTAACTGCTCAGCTCCACTGTGGTACTTTCAAGCATCCAAAAACGATGCATGCACGAGCAGGCTTTTGATACTAAAATAAAAGTCTATTTTCAGAGAGGCAGGCTCTGGTGGGCTAGACTCCGCCAGTCCCTGCAGTGCTGGGAAACAGCCACTCCCATTCCCTCTTTTTCCAGTAAGAGGCCTTGTCTTTTTTTCCAGGACTACCCCTCCCTACCAGCTTTATACCTGCTCACATGATGCAGGGATTCCAGACCCAGGATTCATGAGCCAGAGCTGCACAGATGACTCGTGTCTGAACACAGAACCTCGTACTGTGACTGACAGCCAGGTACATGAGCAAAGCAGTCAGAGCCACACGAAGAGACATGTGGTCTACCAGCTCTGGAATGCAGTCTAGGGAAATAGAAGGCTAGATCATTGGGACCGGTATGTAAATGATTCTGTATTGGGTGGGCTTTCCCCAGCAGTAGGGTCTTGTCCTCAGGGAAATGATGGGAGGGAAGAAGGGCCAGGAAAGGTGCCATATTGAGCAGCAACATGGAGGACAGCTTCGGCAAGCTTCTCCAGGCCGTGGTGGAGCTGTGAGAACAATCTACTTCAAAGTAGTTCTCATCGAAGTACTTGAGCCATCTATACCTCTGCCCTTGTCGGGTCTGTCTCCGGGAGGACAGGTTCTCAGGATATTCAACCTCTGAGGGCAGACACTGTTGACCCCAGAGTTTGAAAGGAAAGTGGCACAAGTGCTATTAGATGGTGAAGCTCAACAGGCAGAGGTGTGTGGGCACCATGGGGAGAAAACTCAGTTTTCTGCCACACTGCTAGGGAGACAAGTACATAAAAAAGCAAAGGGAAGAGAAGGGGAGAAGAAGAGGTCTTGGGGCACATTCCTAACTTTGGGATTCAGCTGTCCCTGACATCCTACTGCTGGATTTTGTATTTATTAAATGCTTTGCTTAATTTTTATTCCTTTCAAGCAAGCATCTTACAATGGACGAGCCTTTGCTGTAATGGAATATGAAGAAAACAAATTTTGCAAGGCACACATAGGCCTTTGGACCTCAAGTCTTGGAAATCATTTCTCGAAACTGAGCTTTTGTGTCTATTTCTATTATTAAAAAGAGCCCAACTGTAGGATTGCAGGGGTAGAAGTCCTTCACACTCTTAAAAAAATCTCCAGCTCTCGAGAACGGCGGAGGGCAGGAAAGGCTGACCCCAGGCAGGGAGGAACCCCAGGTGCACTCAAGTTCCTAATAAATAATGGAGCAGAAGAAGAAGAAAAAGCAAGAAATGTGGGAAATGTGATATCTCAGTTCTGAGGCCCAGTGGACCAGCTTGGCAGCCTTGGGTAGAAACAGATTAAGTGTGAGAAATCACTCATCCCTAATGTGTGGTCGTTTCATGGACTCTGCCATTGTGAGAAGCATTCAGCCTCACTAAGTCACAGATAACAAAATGTGCACTTTTTCACTTCAGAGGATTTAACCAGCTGATTAGCTACAAAAAGAGGGTTCTTGGTGGGTAAAAGATTAAGCTTTCACTTCAGGGAATTCTGGTTGAGCCCTTTAAGAAATGGAGTTCATGTTGCAGCTCTGGGACCCTCCTGGATAATAGCTCACATCACGAAACCACAGTAAAGGATTTGGCAAGTGGGCACTAGGGCAGGGGGTCAAGCGGGCAAGGAATTATGGGAAGCCTCTCTTCCTGGCCTCATGGTTAGGGAGATTCTTAAATATATGGCAGAGTTAGCAGAGAATATTGAAGATCCAACACCAGATGTGATTTGAAATTGTCTCCTATTTAGGGAAAAACAGAGAATGTGGTGTCGGGAAAGAAAGATGTTGGCCATGGAAACTTTTTTTTCCTTATCTTTGGATAATTCAAATCCTCTCTTTTAAGGGAACCTGTCAATCAACAGGACAGGAAATCAGGAAAGCGCAGAGATTTACAAAGGTCAAGGTGTTCTATCTGAATTTACCAAGAGGCAGATTAAACAAGGTGTAATGCTAAGAAGTGACTAACTGAACCATTTTTTGATGAGTGAAGATGACAGTTGCATGTCATCCAAGCTTATGATTTGGGTATTAGCAAAAAGATGGCCATCCAAAGTGGTTTTTCTCAAAATATTCTGATATTTTACTCAAAAAAAATGTTAAAGCTTCTTTCAAGGAAGCAATCAAAATGTTCAATATTTTTGTGTTTTCTGGCATTTAACTTGTTCACATTGTGTTTATTTTGAGTTACATGTTAAAGATGGGTCAGGGATAAAATGAGTTTTCAGAATCATTATATAAACATCTCATTTGATCCCTGATTATATTTCTTGTATGAATCTCTACAGCTTTTAATTTTTTCAAATGTTACTATTTCAAACAGATAACAAAGGAGCCTGATTTCATACTAGTAATTGGATTACTTATATTTCATGGATGTGAGTTCTTTGATCTTTAAATCTTCTTAATCACCTTTGTTGTAAAATAAGATAATAAAAGGGTATGTGGTATAGAGGTCACTTTGAGAATTAAAAAATGCATGTAAGGTTATTTCATAGATTAGGCTAGGATAATGAAAGTTATTCTTTTTTTTTTTTTTTTTTTTGCTTTTTTGAGACAGGGTCTCGCGTTGTAGTTCAGGCTGGCCCTGAGCTCACTATGGTGCCCAGGCAAGCCACCGCGAACTCGGCAGTCCTCCTTTCTCTGCCTCCCGAGTGCTGGGATTACAGGCGTGAGCCACCACGTCCGGCATTGTGGTATGCGGTGTTGATTGTTGGTGGGCGTGTCTCCACACCCAGAATTATTTGTGGTTACCGGGGATCGAACCCAGGCCCTTGCGCTTGTGAGGCAGGCACCAGAACCACTGAGCTAACCCTCCGGCCCCATGAAAGTTATTCTGATCTTCATTACTAGGATAAGTTTGGAAAAACTGAAGAAGGTGGAGCCAGTTTTCCATTTTCAGTCAACCTTCCAAGTTCACCTTCTAGACCCCTCACCACCACCCCCCCCCCCCCGGAACAAGAGAAGATATTGAATTTGGAATTAAAAATTAAAAATCTCAGATACAGTCTCTGCTTTGCCACTTCCCACTGCACAACTTACTTAAAGGTCTCTAAGTCTCTTTCATTATCTTTTAGGCAAGAAATGCTCTTTTGTTGGGTGTGTAGTAGCGATTAAGGATTCAACTCATACCATCCTGCCTGGTACATGATGACTGCCCTTCTGCCCAGTGACTCCTTTCTTGAATCTGACTTTCCTGAAGCTTCTTAGCTGGCTTTTTGGTAGGTCCTGAGTGCCATCTTTCTATCCTCCCAACCTATGTGGAGCTTAAACCTCAGCTTCCCAGATCCTATTCTGTTCACTCTAAGTTAAGCAAAGTAGTCAAGGTGTTAATGATATTCACCCATTCAAGAAATGTTTTTGATTACTGGGTAGCTGTCTGCTGCAGGGATTCAATAGTAAATAAAGCACACAGAAATCAGGCCCTCTCTCAGTGAGGGTTTGAGTTAATTTTCTGTTACAAGTGGACAATTAAATAAAGGGCATACATAGCATGTGAGTTGGTGATAATTATTAAGGATAAAAAATACAATGCAAGGAAGGATAACAATCTCTCTCTTTATATGTGTGTGTGTGTGTGTAACAGAATGTTTGTATCAAATTTAGAATTATTGGTGTTTCCCCAGAAGTATTCACCTGAGGCAATACTTTTGATTTTGCAGATGGGATTAAAGACTCTTCTCAAGCAAGCTAGGTTTACACCTGATCCTGACAGTGATGTTAGCAGAAAAGTACACTTTTACCTGATTGATCACATCTGGGAAGATCCTGATTTTCAAAGCACATAACTACATTTGTTCCAGATTTTTTCTCCTCAAAAATGTCCGCAGTTGTATCAAACTCAGTTTGCTCTTCTAAAATGCCAAGGTCTAGAGGTGCAGTCAGCGGTGACAGCTGTTAACGCTTCCACAGCATCCGGTGTCCCCAGCACGGTTCCAAGGGCTGGGCGTGGACTGTTTCATCTTATCCTCTCAACAGCTTTGTAAGTTGGCTTTCTTAATTATCACCATTTTCCAAATAAGAGAGATTTTCCATCTAGTTGCATATTTACCCTCCATATCATTGGTTCCCAGACTCCTATGTACGTTACTGTTATTTGAGGAGCTTGTGAACCCCAACAGGCAGGGGCCCACCTTCAGAGATTTTGGTTCAGCAGGTCCAGGATGACACCTGATGATACGGATTTTTAACAGGTTTCCTGTTGGTGGCTGCTGCTGATCTAGGCACAGCTTTCTGAGAACAACTACATTATACTCTGTTAAGCTAGAGATGACTAACTTCTCAGGTGACAAAAGAAAAAATGGTTATCATTAGAAAAAAGTCATGGTTTAGTTCAAAATATTATCTTTTGAAGTTTCCTATGTTCTGAGGTGAGGTTTTGGAAGGGTGGATCATGGAGGTGCTAGAATGGATTACTACACTGATGAGGTCATTGCTATACAGGCTGCTAGGAGGTGGCTTAACGAAGTGAGTCACTGGATTGTGACTGGGAAAGATGTATTACTGCCCTACACTCCTTCCTTTCCCGTCTGCCTCCTGGATACTATGTGTGAACACCTTTCTTCCTTTGTGCCCCTTATTCATAATGTTTATGCCTTGGAGCCACTGACCAAGGATGGAATCCTTTAAAACTGAGACCCAGAACAAACCATGTCTCCAAAATTTGCTGGTGTCAGGTATTTAATCCAGCAATGGGAAAGCTAATCAATATACTCACTCTTTGGACCACAACCTGGGATTCAAGGTACTCATCTACTTGGTTGTCACTGAGAGCTCTTTTAAGAAGTTCCAATCCAGTATATTACAGAAGACTGCTCTCACTAATTTTCTGGGTTTTTAAAAATTTGTTTAGTTTTTTGGTTTTTTTGAGACAGGGTCTCACTTTGTAGTTCAGGCTGGCCCTCAGCTCACTATGGTGCCCAGGCAAGCTGCCGCGAACTCAGCAATCCTCCTGTCTCTGCCTCCCAAGTGCTGGGATGACAGGCATGAGCCACCACACCCGGCACTGTGGTATGTGGTATTGATTGTTGGTGAGCGTGAGTCACCACGCCCAGCGTTGTATGTGGTTACTGGGATCAAACTCAGGGCCTTGTGCTTGCGAGGCAGGCACTGGAACCACTGAGCTAAATCTCTGGCCCTCTCACTAATATTTTAAAAAGATAGAAGGTGGGGGCCAGAGATTTAGCTTGGTGGTTCCGCACCTGCCTAGCAAACTCAAGGTTCTGAGTTTGATTCATGCCCACCAGCAATCAGTACCACATATCAGGCATGGTGGCTCACACCTGTAATCCCAGCACTCAGGAGGCAGAAACAGGAGGATTGTTGAGTTCAAGACCTGTCTGATTTAGAGTTCTTTTCTTTTATTTTCATTGGAAAATTCTGGCCACCAAGGGTGGGGACAGAGGCATTGGGCTGCTGGACTCTGTGTCCTTGGCTGCAGGAAGTGGTACATGAATGGACAGCTGGAACTTCAAGCCATCTATAAACTCTGTGCTTTGACTCTTATTCTCACCTGTGTCATCATAGCTCCTGTGTGCTTTTGTACAAAGTCCACTTCTTATGTATCCATCACTTTGTGCATAGATTTTAGGTTGAAACTCTTTGCCACATCAGTTTCCACTCTACCGTCTCTGTAGCTCCTGAAATATATGAATAAGCCTCTTATTTTCTGTGTTGTACCTTATTTCTTTACTGCTGATCATTGGAATCATATATCTTAAGGAAGACATATTATATGTCATCATATGTCATATGTCAGAAGACACAAAGGAATGCATTCAATCTGTCATTTCTTCACTGTCTAAACAATTTTTGGATTAAAAAAAGAAGTGATGGGGCCGGAGGGTTAGCTCAGTGGTTCCGGCGCCTGCCTCGCAAGCGCAAGGTCCTGAGTTCAATCCCCGGTAACCACAAACAATGCTGGGCGTGCAGACTCAGGCCCACCAGCAATCAATACCACATACCACAGTGCCGGGCGTGGTGGCTCACGCCTATAATCCTAGCACTTGGGAGGCAGAGACAGGCGGATTGTTGAGTTTGAGGTTTGCCTGGGCTACATAGTGAGCTAGGGCCAACCTGAACTACAAAGCAAGACCCTGTCTCAAAAAAAAAATAAATAAAAAATAAAAAAAAATTAAAAAAAAGTGATGGTAAAAATATATTTTGTCACTTGAGATACTGATTAGACAGAACAACAATTTAAATAAAACAGGACTAGAGATAATGAAGATAAAATTCTGAAGGCAATTTTGAAAGGTTTAAGTCAGTGAATTGAGTTACCCATACATTTAATTCTATCACTTGTCAAGTGATAGAATAAAAATGAGTAACTGATTCTTGATCCAGCAGATTAATAGAAGCAGCATGAATGCTTATTTATACTTTATATCTGTAACCTCAGATTCAGACAGCATAGGTTTGGAGTGGAAAGCATGAGGCCAAGGAATTTCTGGATGAGCTCACCTTGATATTCTGTGAGTCTGAGAATTTCATTTCTATTGCTTGATTTCTTTTATAGTTGAGAATTCTTTTGCACACGACAGATATTCACAGTATTTAGACAACAGTATTTAGACAACATGTCGAGCCTTAACATGAGCTTTCATGTTGCATAAGAACAAGTCACAGATTAAGAGGTGAAAACCATTGATTTAGCAGCTGGGAGGGCCAAGATGGGCTATAAGTAGAGGATAAGTTGAAATTTGAAAAAGAATTAAAATGTATTTTTATATTGGAAGTGATTCCAAAAGTAAAATGCAATATGTTTTTCTTACACAATACACAAGAAATAGAATGAATTTTCTGCATACACATGGCTTGCTGGTCTGGGTGGAAATTGATTAAAGGAAAGCTATCATGAGATTTTCAACTTTATACAAAGGGCTCATGGGTTGCAGACTGGAAAGCACTGAAGTAGTGAGATGGATTGGTTTCTGAAGAAAAGTGTGAAAAGAAAACCATTAAGTTCAAATGTCCCTCCAACTAAATATTGAAACCACTTGGGAAAAAACTTGAGTGCAGTTTACAGTCATAAGCAACTTTGGTTTTTCTGAGGTTTGCCTGTGAACCACCATTGAGTGCACCATAGACCCCTAAAGATATGATTAATTGCCTATTAAAACATACAAAGATGGTA
>PVIC010022987.1:0-27083 GCA_004025085.1 Thryonomys swinderianus | reverse complement strand
ACTTGCGAGGCAGGCGCTGGAACCACTGAGCCATAAATCTCCAGCCCTCTCTTCCCACTTCTAATGACAGCAGCAACCCTTGACATTTCTTACCCTTGAGACATCACTACAGTCCCTACCCCATCTCCACATGGCCTTCTCCCCTCTACATCTCTTTCTCCCCTAAGGACACGTTATGTTGGGTTTACAGCTTATCTTGAGATCTTTAACTTAACTGTAAATTGTATCTTCAAAGGCCCTTATTCCAAACAAGTCCACACTCACAGGTGATACATGGACATATCTTCTTTTGGGGAAGCAGCATTTAACCCACTATACATACTCATCACAAATGAGGATGAGAAGCTAGTTGTACTTATATCCAGTGGGTTACAGCACTCTTTTTACCCTTCAGCCCTGGATATTCTGCCATAATACATTCCAACATTAGATAGACCATCCAGAGACTTCTCGAAGAAGCTGACCTTAGTTCATTATTATAATGATATTATGTTAATGGGATCAGATAAACAAGAACAGGCAACTCTTTGGGATCCCTGGGTTAGACATATGCTCTCTGCAGGCTGGGGATTTAGCTTAACTGGTACCACACCTACATTGGAAGCACAACGGACCTAGTTTAAGCCCTGGTACTGTAAAAAATAAAATTTTAAAAAATGTATGTTCTCCAAAGGGTGAGAGTTAAGCGTTAGGCGTATGCATCAGCAAAGTTTACAAAAGTCTAGTGGTCTGGGGCAGTGAAACATTCCCTCCAAGAAAACAAATTGTTGTACTGCATACCTCCTAGCAATGAGAAAGAAGCTTAGTGCTTGGCTGAACTTCTTGATTTTGGAAGATGCTTATGTCCACACCATCTGCTCCTGTCCTTTCAAACTGCTAAGTGAGAAGATGTTGGTCTTAAAAGATTTGAAGCAAGAAAGGGCTGTGCAGCAGGTCCAGTTGTACTATAAGTCTCATAGTCTAGGCTCTAGACCCCCATGGTATTTACTCAGTAGCCTCCCTACTATTGACATTAAAAACATGACTTCAGCATTTACCTTAAGAAACTAAAGGACCAGGGATTTAGCTCAGTGGTTCTGGTGCCTGCCTAGCAAGTTCAAGGTCCTGAGTTCGATCCCAGTAACCACATACAACAATACAAGCTGTGACTCACAGCCACCAGCAATCAGTACCACACAACACAGGTGTGGTGGCTCACCCCTGTCAACCCAGCATTCAGGAGGCAGAGGCAGGAGGATTACTGAGTCCGAGGCTAGCCTGGGCTACCTAGTAAGTCCAGGGCCATCCTGAACTACAAAGCGAAACCCCGTCTCAAGAAAAAAAAAAAAAGAAAGAAAGAAAAAGAAAAGAAAAGAAACTAGAAAATGGAGAGCAAATGAAATTTAAGTAGCAGAAAAAAAGTCAATGAAACAAAAACCCGGTTGTTCAAAAAGTTCAGTGCTATCAATAAAACTCCAAACAGAATGACCAAGAAAAAAAGAGAAAATTCAAATAACCAATATTAGAAATGAAAGCAAGGACATAACTATAGATTATATGGGAATTAAAATGTAATATTATGGGTGACTATTCCAGTAAATTGGCAACCAAAATGAAAGCTAAAAATATCTTAAAGAACACAAACTAGGGCCGGAGATTTAGCTCAGTGGTTCTTGCATCTGCCTCGCAAGCATAAGGTCCTGAGTTCAATCCCAGTAACCACACACAATGCTGGGTGTGGTGACTCAGGACCACCAGCAATCAGTATCACATACCACAATGCCGGGCGTGGTGGCTCACGCCTGTAATCCCAGCACTCGGGAGGCAGAGGCAGGAGGATTGCTGAGTTCCAGGCTTGTCTGGGCTACATAGTGAGCTTAGGGCCAGCCTGAACTACAAACTGAGACCCTCTCTCAAAAATAAAAAACAAAAACAAAAACAAAAAAGAACACAAACTACCTTGTTTATTTCATGAAAAATAAAAACTTTCCATGAAATCATTAAGGAAATTTGACTCATACCTTATGGTTAAGGAAGATATACTACTTGTCTAGAAAATAGAAATTAAGATAATATTTTTTCAACTCACTGTGAGACCAGCATTGCCCTGATATCTAGGCCAAACAAGAGCTAAGCTGAAGATGTAGCTCAGTGGTACAGGGCTTGCCTAGCATGTGCTAGGCCCTCGGTTTAATCTCCCTCCACACACCAGACAAAGATGCTACTACAAGAAAACTATAAAGTGGGGTGGAGATTTAGCTCAGTGTTTCTGGCATCTGCCTTGCAAACACAAGGTCCCGAGTTCAATCCCCAGTGTCACATCCCACAAAGCCGGGTGTGGTGGTGCATGTCTGTCATCCCAGCACTTGGAAGGCAGAAGCAGGAAGATTGCCACGAATTTGAGGCTGGCCTGGGTACATAGTGAGTTCAGGGCCAGTCTGACCTACAAAGTGAGACTGTTGCAAAAAAAAAATTTTTTTTAAATAAAAAAAGAAAAGAAAGGAAAGGAAAAGAACTAAAAATGAATACAAAGAATCAGCAATATTTAAAAAGAACACTGCATCTTGACTAAATTGTGTTTATCCTAGAAATACAAGGTTGGATTTGATTCAAAAAGGAGACACCTTGGAGTGACTGAAATCAAGGAGGCAGGGTCTGGACCCTTTATTTGCATACCCAACATGCACAGCAAGCTTTCGGCCCTGCCCCTCACTGAAACAGAGCTGCAGATGCTATAAAAGCAGCACCCTCAATCCCTACCAGGGCTTTAGTCTAGGAGGACTCCCTTCTGTACACTGATCCTCCTGTGCTGCAGCAGGGGGCATGTCTAAAAAAGACTCCCTTTGATATTCCTATAAAAAGTAAAAGTGTAAATTCACCACACTAACCCACTAGAAAATAAAAAATTAAGTGACCCTCTCAATAGACCTAGTAATAGAGATTCAAAAAATGTCCACTCCCCTCCACCTTTATTAAATTCCAAAGGTCCTATTCTGTGCAATGATGAAAACAAAAGAAAATAAAAAATCATACATACTGAAAAAAATATATATGAACTTATAGTCTTTATTTGCAGTTGATATGACAGTTTTTTATAGTTTAAGAATCCAGTGGATTCTATCAAAAAGCTGTGAAAACTAATATATGAGTTTAGTTGTCAGGATATAAGATTCCCAAAAAAGGGCCAGAGATTTAGCTCAATGGTTCTGGTGCCTGCCTCGCAAGCGCAAGGTCCTGAGTTCGATCCCCGGTGACCACATACAATGCTGGGCGTGGCAACTCACGCCCACCAGCAATCAATACCACATACCACAGTGCCGGCTCACGCCTGTCATCCCAGCACTCAGGAGGCAGAGACAGGAGGATTGCTGAGTTCAAGGCTTGCCTGGCTACATAGTGAGCTCAGGGCCAGCCTGAACTACAAAGCAAGACCCTGTCTCAAAAAAAAAAAAAAAAAAAAAAAAAAAAAAAAAAAAAAAAAAAAAAAAAAAAAAAAAAAAAAAAAAAAAAAAAGATCAATAAAAAAAGAAAAACAGAAAGGGACAGCTAGATCAATGGAACAGAGCTAAGAGTCCACAAATAATGCATAGCTACACCACTGATTCACTTTTTTGCCACTGCCAAGGTAACATAATAGGGAAAGAATAGGATTTTTACCAAATAGTGCTATAAAACTAGGTATTTATTTCAAAAGGAAAGGAACTTTGACACATTGCATCATGTGCAAAAAACAACTTAAAATCGTTCATGGAATTAAATGTGAGAGCTAAAAATATAAAACATCTAAAAGAAAACATAAAAAATACTTTTGACATGGACTCAGATCATTAATTTTTAGAAAACAAAAGACTCAAAGCACAAAAGAAATAATCTAAATAAGTTAGATTCCATTATATATATATATAAAATGAAAAGATAAGCCATGGACTAGGACCAAAGATTTGCAAAACAGATAAAGGCATGCATTACCAGTAGAGATGATATCCTTTTCAAAAATGCTTCGTGGCTGAATCATGAGCTGAGTAGTGTCCACCTGCTGTGAAGCTAACATTGCCAGGATGAGTCCTCCATGGAAATAAATTTCCATTTTTTTCAGTATTTAGTAGTGAAAGATAGTAATGCATTAATGGTAATGCATTCATTGTAATACATTTCTGGTTCATTGCAAATTTAAGGATGTTTTCTAGTTGTGCATGGATCTCACAACTTAGTAAAGTTTTGACAATTGTTTAAATGTGTAATGTTAAATTTAGGTTTATAAAAGTTGGTAAACTGGCCGGACGTGGTGGCTCACGCCTATAATCCCAGCACTCGGGAGGCAGAGGCAGGAGGATTGCTGAGTTCGAGGTTTGCCTGGGCTACATAGTGAGCTCAGAGACAGCCTGAACTACAAAGAGACCCTGTCTCAAAAAAAAAAAAAAAAGCTGATAAACTGGGTCTTTGTCATTTGCTTAAAAAAGAAAAGAAATGTGAATGTTTGGTGCAAAAAAATATGCTTCTGAAGGGATGAAAATCTCAGATATTACAATGGTGTTTAGTGCATAAACAAAAGTGTAGTAAGATATACAATGGTGCCCATGATGTTAAATTTATACTGCAGTAGGCTTTGGAAAATGCCTAAAAAAGCCCTTGGTGGGGTAACGTTTAGAAATATACTGATAAGGAACTTTTATATAAAATACATAAGAACTCTCTTGCACAACAATAAGACAAAGAATCTAGTTTTAAAAGTTAGTCAAAAATCTAAACCTTAAGCCACCTGAATCAGAATCTGCATTATAACCAAACTGGTAGATGGCTATTCCGATGACATTTTTTCTAGACCTGTTTCTAGTACCCACATTCCTTCCTATAATTCAAATAAAAGTTTGACAAGTTCCGATCTAATTGCCCAGTTCTATCTTCACCTTCCTTTTTTAATTGAATGGCTCTGGGCTTGGTGGCCCACACCTGTAATCCCAGCACACCAGAGGCTGAGACAGGATGATTGCCTTGAGTCTGAAGCCAGCTTGGGCTACATAGTGAATTTAAGGCTAGACTGCACTATACAGCAAAATCTTGCCTCAAAAAATAAAAAGAAAGAAACTGAATGGTAAGAAGAATCAACTGTTCCCACACCCATTTAGCCTGGCACTTCTTACTGTGTTTCTAAAACTCAGCAAGGCAGGAAAAGGAACTGATTCCTCCCTCTTCCCCTTACATTCCCTGCAGGCCCTCAGTGGATTGGGCCAGGAAGCCCCATAGGGAGGTGGGGGTATCATATAGTGCATTCAAACACTCATCTGGGAACCCCCTCCCTGACATAGTGCACAATCTGGGCATCCAGTGTCCCGGGCAAGTTGACACATGAAATTAACCAGCAGAGCTGACAGCTTGTCACATTGATTTGCAAAGGCCAAGGTGACACAGAGCACGCAGTTGCCACTGCAGCCACAGTCTGAGCCTCTGTCGGTCAAAGCTGAATTATCAGCCCTGGCTCAGTCTTGCTAACTAGTTCACAAGGCATTTGTTGCCATGGCTACTGCTATCCTCCAATCTATGATTCTTTTTCATGCCCTTCAACTTTCGGGCAGATGTCGGTCAGATACACTATACAACGTCCTTCGGTCTGAGTTCATGTCTTCTCGTGAGGAGACTGGAGTGGTAGGTTTGGGGGAAGAGCCCTACCGAGGTAAAGTGCCCTCCTTGGCATCCCATGTTGAAGAGCCGGAAGCCACATAACTTCCCTCTGGTGACATTAGCTTTGATCAATTGGTCGGGATCATGTCTGCCAAGCTTCTCCATGAAAGTTCCTGGGTTTTCCTTTGTACACTGTCTTTTGGAAGAGAATCCAGCTTACGCTGGCGGGTTATGGGCCGTTTCCTGACCAGGGATGGCGAACCTTTCAGAGTTTTCAATAATAACAAACAGCTGCCTGCAGCACACGTGCCATCGGTTTGCCACCACTATCCCAGAGCCAGGAGTATCAATGTAGTATATTGCTTATAACTTTCTGCAAAGATGTGTTCCTTCTCCCCCAGTTTTATTTTTTTACTTGTTCAATTATTTATTCATTGGTACAAACCCATGAATATTTATCTTCTTTCCCTGCGTTATAACCCAATAGCATAGCTATTTATTCTGGTGCCCAAATTGTCCCAGATTTTTGTTTTCAAAAATAATTTTTAGTAATAAAAACCTACCACCATCAAAGGAGCCTGTGCAGACATGAATTGCTTCAGATTATCAGAAATTATTTCCGTGGCCCCAGTCGCCCTTGTGAGAGGAGAAAGACTCAGGAGCCATGATGAGGTCTAGCCGGGGAAAGAGCCCCGGAGCAGCTCCACCACGAACAAGGTAGACAATATGTCCTCTCTCAGAGTTTCCACGGAATCACTGATAGAATGGGATGCCGATGATTCCTAATAAGACTTCCCACCTCCAGACTGTGTGAGACTCAAACAGTGTCTGCAAAGCATTCAGAACCCCACCAGCACATGACCTCTACCCAGCAGTCACCTTGTGTGGGTGCACAGCCGGAAGCCAAGTAGCTTTGGGCTTCTGTTCTGGCCCTCAGCAAGAGCAGGAGACTCAGCCTGGAAGAAAGGAAGTTCTCTGGAGGTAGGAGGCCTGGCCTCCGGGACACCACTTCTGGCTTGGCCATCTGGGGCCTGCTGAGGCCTCACACCAGGTCTGAGTCTCCTCGTGTGCAAGGAGGGGCTCAGAAGTAGGTTTTCTGCCTTCCTTAGGGATGAGTGTATGGAAGGTTTGGAAATGGCTGTGGTCGAGGCACGCGCCATCATTGTACCCAGTGGGCCCTCAGGCTTATCTTCCCCAGGCGGGGAGATGAGTGGCTCCCCTCTGCCAGGCACCCTGATCTACCTAAAGGACCCTCTTTCCGGCTTTCGCCAGCTCAAAAGTCAGGGCCTCAAGCAGAAGCTAAATGAAGCCAGGTGTCCCACCAGCAAAGGTGCCTGCAGGCCAAAGTGATAGAGAAAGACACAGAAAGCAGAGTGTTCCCCAGGGCACTTCCTGCTCCCTCTGGGCCTGTGTTCTGGGCAGTGCTGTGGCTGGGAGCTCATTTCACAGCCCCGAACACTGAGGCCTCAGTTCTTCTGCCAAGCTATCACAGGGAGTGAGCTTGTGACCTCCCCGGGAATTGTATCCTCCCACCGGTTAACCCAATGGGTCACCACTCCTCTGGGGTGGGGAAGAAGACAGAGGGAGACACTGGAGCCATCTCTTTCTTCTCCTCCACTTGCGTTCTTCCCGCTTGATCTTGTATCTGGAGGCAGCTAAGAGGGTGCACCCACTGCGCCCTGGGCATCCAAATCTTTTCTCGAGGCCCCACACTGCCCCCCAGGAAGCCCCATCAGCCAGGTGCAAAGAGCTCTGGGTAGATTCCCCTGAACTTGAGTTTGGATCCTGGTTCCATGGTGCTTAGCCAGGACATCCTAGGTGGATTCCTGACTTTGTAAGACAGAGACACCAAGGCCCACCTCTTGAGGCTGTGTGAAAGCAGTTGGCCTTTGATAAGTGATCAGAAGGTGGTAGGTATCAGAATTTGCACAGTGTCACAAACCAGTGCTGTATCTTCACTCCTCCGTTCATCCGGCAAGGTCATGGTGGTCAGGCGTGGCTCAGAAGCTGAGACTCAGTGCCGAGGAGAACCACCGGGATACCTCCCTTGCTGCTTACAACTAGTGTGGGAGACAGATGGCCACCAGAGAAGCACAGGGAAGGGAGAGGTCAGCAGGGAGGGGTCCCCAGTCCTGGAAGACTTGCTGGGGCCTGGGGAGTCGGAAAGACAGTGATGCCTGGGCCAGCCCAAGGGTGCACCCCAGACCCGGACAGGAAGTGGGGGAAATGTGGCTCGGGCGAGACGTGGGCACCAGGGACCTGGTCAGCACTGGGCTCTGGCCAAGGAGGGAGCTGAGAATACCAAGCTCAGGATAGTGGGAAGGGAAGCCACCCCTGGGCGACCAGCCTCTGGCCTGTGTCCAGAACATTCTACCCCAGCCACCCCAGCCACCCCAGCTGCCAGAGGGGAGCCCCACGCTCTCAATTCATTACCTGACATAACTAATTGTCTGCTGACATTTCCCATATTATAGACAAATGTGAATTATGGGCCCAGCTGCTCCCCTTCTTGTCACCAGGAATCGGTTGATAAATATGTTTATTCGAGGTCAGCCTGGCCTCATCCATTAGAAATATTGTTTTTCTAAACATTACATTGATTTAATTTAACTCTAATCAATTTAAAATGGTTCTGACAATTAACAAAAGCTTCAAATATGACCTTAAAGTAATAGGATTCATTAGCTATGTTTAGGATTAAACTTACCCTAATAGGGCAATTTTTCTTCTGAGGGTATTTGGTAAGCGACTAGTGGTCAGTCAAAATGAAATCAATTATTATAAATTATACAGTTAAAGTTGATTATGTATCCCCTGCTAATTTGTATAAATAAGGGTCTCTGACAATGGGAGTAATTTATTAATAACTATCTCTCCCCCACCCTGGGATCACACTTCATGTTACAGCTGCCAGGGCATCTGTAACCCATGAAGTATTATTTTCCAGGGCTGCTCTTGATGTATGCTAATTAAACCCATAATTAATTGAAACAGTTATAGTTAAAGACACAATGCTGGCGCCCTTTGCCCTGTCATTCATGACAGTCAACCCATTCAAAAGCGACCTGATCAAAAATTCATACGCCTGCTCTGGCGACCCAACAGAAAGGTGATCACCGCACAAAGTGCTGGTGACAGGACGGCTGAGGTGCCAGGGAGGGTGACGCACGGGTTGGACTCGGCCTGGCTCCAGCCCCTGCCCCGGAGGGGACAGCGCAGACGCAGAGCAGCGGGGTGCCGTGTCCAGCCCAGGGCCCCCGTGGCCAGCCCGATACGGAGTTTAAGGAAAGAGATTGCTGGAGGGTGATGCATGGAGAGTTCTTGATTGCCTGGGAAATCTGTGAACTGTTTGAAAAATCAGAATATACTGAGCCTGTCACCCACACCACTGCGCCCACCCCAATCCCGTGCCTTCTCTTTACGTTACCTGCCTGGCGCCTGTGGGCACATGAGCCTGAAAGCTATGATCCAGAACACCCCATTTTGGAGAAACTGAGCCCCACACGGACAGTCTTGCCAGGGAGCGTAGAGTGAACGGAGTCTAGGAAGCCCGGGTGGGGCTGGGTCCCAGACCCACAGGAGGGAGGCGGGCTGGGGAGCGGAGCTGGCCCCCCCACACCCGGGTGAGAGCAGGGGGAGGAGACGCTGCAGTGACCCACAGCCCGGCTCAAGAGGCCCTGAGGTGTTGGGTTCGAGTTCTGTGCTGGCTTCTTCTCCACCCTCGGTGCCCTCGAACCTACCTACGGGGGCTTCCAGCTCCAGGCAAGCCCGTCCCAAAGCCCCTCCTGGCCCCTGCTCCGGGTGTCCAGGTCCCACCGTCCTACCCACGCGTGTCCTCTGTCTGAGCCCAAACTGCCCTATCTCAAAGTCCGCCTTCCACGCAGTGCGCCCAGCCAGGGCCTCCTGCTCCCCAGAACCCTTTGTTTGGCTGGTGCCTCCAGGTGGCTGGGGACACACAGCTGGGTTTCCTCGGGGAAGCACTGCGGTTCACCCTCTCAGCGAGCGGAAGTGCACTCACAGAGCCCCAGGCGCGAAGGCCAGTCAGCCCCAGGCAACATGCTCTCTCTGGTGAGGCCGCCCAGCCCCATCTGCCTCAGTTTCCCCACTGGCTACATAAATCTCTCCGTTCAGTGCAACCTGAGGGTTAGGGGAAAGAGCACCAACAGGTTTCTAGGCAGCGCACGAAAGGTGGGGGGAAAGGCAGAGAACCTGTCCCCTCTGTTTTACAGCAGGCCGCCGCCCCCTCCTCCTCCTCCCCCCCTCCTCTATTTCCCCCCACTGTCCAGTGCTCAGTCTCCCAGGGTGCTCCCAGCAGCTGTGATTTATGCTGCTCCCTTCAGGACCCCAGCGCAGCACAGGCCTCCTGATCTTAGAACAGCTTTTGCTGTGACCACAGACACTGCCAGGGCCTCCCGACCCCCTCGATGCCAGGAGGTCTCGGTCACTTCACCCTCCGGCGCCAGTTGCCATTGTCTCCCTCCGATCCCGGCGCCCTCTGGTCTCCTGTCTCCTGCCCTGTTTCCCGGACACAAACCTTTGCCTCCAGAGACCAGGACCCGCTCACCCTCCAAACCAGGAAGAAACCCATTTGGGCCTTCAGCATGCTAAACGGCCTCCCAAAGGGCTACTCCACACTCCCAACATCACAGAACTTTTTTGCAGTACCAGGGATCGAACTCGGGCCCTTGTGCTTGTAAAGTAGGTGCGGTACCACTTGAGCTAAGTCCCCGACCCTCACACAGATCTTCTGGTGGACAAGATCAGGTCTGTGATGGTACTTAGGTTTTATAGCCCACTTTTTCTACCTAATACATGGTGAGCTTTTCCTCGTGTCCTTAAAGTGATTAGAAGAATCGCCAGGGCCTGCTCCACAGCCCGCCGCCTCCTCACGCCATCAGGCACGAAGTCCCGCACATTGCAGCTTTCCAGTGATCAGAGGCGCCGTGGTCGGAGAGGGCACCCCGAGGGCAGGGCCGGACGGGACAGACCAGGTTGTGCTCCCCACGCCCGCTCGAGGGATGGAGAAACCAAGGCCCAGAGTGCTCGGGAAGGTGGCCCCGATGCCAGGCTGGCACAGCTAGCCGGACGTGCGGATGGCCGGGCCCGGGCAGCCCCGCGGCTGGCCTCACCCGCGCGTGGGGAAAGCGGCGGTAGCAACCGAGGAGCCTGTGTGTCTCGTGGGTCTGGGTCTGAGCACGCTCTCACTCTGCCCACCCAAAGGTGGCCACTGTGACTTTATGTGAGCTGCCTGTGCTCACGGGCATGAAAAGCACTTTATACCGGTCTCAATCCAAAAGCAAACGGCTTGTGAAAAAGGCAAAGGAACGACCTCGGGCGGCCTAAAGCAGTGGCTCAGCCTGTGCGCGATTCTCTCTGTGAAAGGAGGTGAGTCGAGGATGAAGGTTCCAGCACTCTGCCCTGAGGAGGGGGTGCCGGTTTCGCGGGGACCCTCTGGGCCTGCAGCTCTGTCTCCCCTGTAACTCAGGCCCGGGATCCACAGAGCACACGGAAGTGCCCGCGGCTGCATCGGGAACGGTGTCCGTGGTGAATCGGGGCTGTTCCATGGCTCGTCAGAACCAATCGTTAAATCTTCAGGGATATCAGAAGCCATTCTGTACACAAATCCATTAGTAAATTACGTGAACTTAGAATTCAGTAAGTTACAACCAAATGCTCATGAGAAGTAGCTGGTTTTCATATTGAGACCCCGAGTCTGAGCCGAGTTACGCTTACATCGAGAAATGCACACCCATTCAGGGTGAGATGCCGGGATCCTGCTCTGTACATACTTTCTTCCCGTAAAGCCACGCATTCCTAATCCGTTCGCAGAACGGACTTCACAAACGACTTTTCTGCATTCCCCCAGTAGATGGCGCTGACTCATTTTAAATACCATCAACCACAAAAAGAGCAGAACCAATTTAGAGTCAAAAGCAGAAACGCCCAACACCCAACGCTAACTAGCTGTCTTGAAGTGACACGGAGGAAACCTAAACCCAGTCGGATGTAGTTTGTAATCTGCAGTGTAGATCTTACTGCCATATTTACTTTCAAAAGTCTCTTGCCGCTCTCCAAACCTGGAGTCGCCAGGTGTTGCAATAACACATAATGACCACAAGATGGCACTGCTGCACTCAAAAAGACAAACTGCACGAGAAAACCTAAATCTTAACAATCTAAAATGAATCAATGAATCAATCAATAAATAAATTGAATAAGGCCTAAAAAAAGATCTGGAAAGGGAAGCGAGATGGAAAGAGGCGTGTTGATTAGACTTGAAACTTGTCTCTCAGAAGGGTTTCTGAGGGTTAGGCATTGTGACAACCACCTTATACACTTAAATTCATACAAGCTTAATGGGGAAGTTCTACGACATCTTCACTTCTGAAAGGAAACAGTGTAAGAAGCCAGAAATTGGGACCTCTTGTACTTTCTCATAAGAGATAGGGACAGTGATCCAATTGTGGCAGTGAATAGGGTGGTAGCTCCTATTCACAAAGGGCTACGAGTCCCTTCCTTTATTCAGCAAATATCCAAGCACTCACTTTATGCCAGGCACTGAGCGAGGTCCTCGGGAAAGAGACAGAATCAGAGCTGGTTCCGGGTTCTAGTGCGAGCCTACAGGACACTAGGTCAGGGGATGAGTGCTGCGGGGGAAACGGAAGCACAGAAGGACCCGGAAGTGCCTGTGTGTGCATCGGAAATGGTGTCCGTGGTAAACTGGGGCTGTTCCATGGCTCACAAGAACTAATCACTAAATCTTCAGGGATGTCAGAAGCCATTCTGTATACAAAACCATTAGTAAATTTCATGAACCTAGGGCCAGAGGGTTAGTTCAGTGGTTCCAGTGCCTGCCTCACAAGCGCAAGGTCCTGAGTTCGATCCCTGGTAACCACATACAATGCTGGGCGTGGAGACTCACGCCTATAATCCCAGCACTTGGGAGGCAGAGGCAGGAGGATTGCTGAGTTGGAGGCTCGCCTGGGCTACATAGTGAGCTCAGTGCCAGCCTGAACTACAAAGCGAGACCCTGTCTCAAAAAAAAAAAAAATTCATGAACTTAGAATTCATGTTTTCATGAATTCATGTTTTGGATGTATCCAAAACAAAAGTAATAAATACTCAAAACACCATTTCCTAATTATTTCCCATTTTCCCATTCTCTATGCCAGAGGGGTAAGCAAACATTATCCGTAAAGAACCAGATTTTTTAAAAAATAATAATAATTTAGGTCATGTCACAACTACTGCACTCTGCCCCTAAAGGGCAAAAGCAGCCAGAGGGTGCGAGTGGGCGTGGCTGGGTTCCCCTGATGCTTCCAAGGTGGGGGCGGGCTGGGCTCTGTCCACGGGCAGCAGTTGCACCCGGGTAGTCCTCGCTCAGGCACTTGCCGTCTGTCGTATCTGTACAGCGGACGCGCTCCACTGCTGTGCGGTAGCCCTGCTGCCCCCTCTTCCCAAAGACGTCCCTCCGGTAGCCGCAGTTTATGGTGGTGTGGCTCCGGGCAGAGGCTTCCAACAGGCGCTGAAGCCGCGCTTTCTGTCCGGCCTGCAGCTGCTCCCCCCACCTCGGCAGGCAGCCTGCAGGAGAGTTTGGAGCCACAGCCTGAAGTACGCAGTACGCTTTATAAAAATGCATACTTTCCCGCATCATCCGCCCCGTCTGCAGCGCTCCCTGCCCGCGCGCCCCTCTGCAGCCCCTGACGGCAGGAGTGAGCCCGACTGCGTGCAGTCCAGAGGCTGGCGAGACCCGCCGGCCCCGCAGTGCACCCACAGGATCGCTGTCACAGCCTCAGAGTCGGGAGCGGGGCGCAGGGGAGGGGCCTGGCAGCCTCACTGGCCAAGTCAGAAGCATTTAACTCGGGTTCGGTGTTCTTGGTGGCGCCATGTTTGAGGGCTGAAACTCAAAGGCTTCCGTAATCTCTTAGAAGTGGGATGGCCCAGAGATTTGCCTATTCTCATGCGCTTGTCTGGTGAGCACCGCTCTGCCGAGCGAATCGCACACTTTCTAAGACGCCCCGGCCGGTGCTGGTGCATCTGATTGCTCTAACTGGACCCCAGAAATGAGTTTCTTCCAGTACAATTCAACACTACCAGATGGTCTGCCGACTTGGGCGACCACCCAGATCTGACGTCCCTGAGCGCCTGCTGCAAACGGTCTTTCCCAGGGGCTCTTCCACCTGCTTCCCTAATCAACCTGGGGGGCTTATCTTTGTTTTTTTTTTTTTTTAGAACACCTGACACCTGTGTGTGACATTTGTATCACACACTCTGTTTCCTGGATGAAGATAACACATCTTTACGACGCCCGGTCAAGGCCGGCTTTATTCAAACGGGAAGCCCTACCTCCTGCCTCCAGCACCCTATGCCGTCAGGGCGGCTCAGGACAGGTGCCTGCGTCCACGACCGTTTGCCGCTGGTCCACACCACCATCCCGTCCCACGCTGAGCAGAAGGCTCACCGGGCGTGACACAAAGGTCCTGCCGCCCCCCTCGGGAAACTCCATCCCTCTGGCGAGGGGTCCCCAGTCTGGCTCCACAGTGGACGAGGGGAGACAGCTCTGATAAACGCCACCCGCGTGCTCGCTTGGCAGACACTGGCCGCATCTGCAGAGATTCCCTCCGAGCGCACCGCCAGAACAGAGCAGCACGCTCCGGACGGTGCACCACAGCCGTCACGCCGTAACGGGGGACAGTGTGCGTCCGGAGCCCAAGGGGACCAGGCGGGCCAGTTGATCTGGGCGATGGCTCTCCTTGGCAAGGACTAATTCTTCTAGACCGAGCAGACCCACCAGTGGGCACAAGCACCCGGACTATCACTGCTGTACCGATGTGCCGGCGAGGCAGGAAGGATGGGGACCTCGAGACAGTAGTCCAAGTGCTGACTGAGGAGGACAGTCAGTGACGTGTGTGCCCTTGTTTTTTATCAGTAGTGCGTCCGTACAGCTGTTTTGGACTTTTGAACAGGAACCCTGGTGTTTTGTTGCTGTTTGTTCTGCGTTTTGAATTTGGGTTTTGAATTTCCCCCAGTGTACTATGTAGTCTAAGACTTGGTCGGATATAAATGAATCCAATTTAGTAGTCTTCTTCTGGAACGGAATTTGTTTGTGAGTTGGGGACTTGCTATCTGGAAAAGGAGCAACCCAGCGCCTTCATGCTGAACTCAGCCTCATCCCTCCTTCGCCACCATCACCACCCTGGCTGTAGACAGGATCTCGTTAAGCTGTCCAGGCTGGGGTCCCACTTGGGATCCGTAACATCACCAGCAAGCGCCACCATTCGCTGCTACAGAAGTCTTCTTGAATGTACTTCTTGAATGTGAACATCAGTATCATAACTCAGCCATTCTAGCTTTCCTGCTTTGGCATAACCGACTTGATCTCGAAGTGATTCCCGGGGAAGATTCATTCTGTTACCTAAAGGAAACCTGGAGCTCCTATCAGTCAGTGCCTGCAGCGCGCCGTGAACCAAACTCTGGGGTGACGCGGAAGTGACGCACTTCCTTAGCTCCCCGGCAGCCGTGGGGCCGAACACACCTCTAGGGAATAGCACAGTTCCGTGCCTGGGGGTGAAGTGTGGGCGCAGCCCCTGGCCTGCCGGAAGGGGATCAGAGATGGGGCGGGACTTCCGTTAAAATCAGAGCGGGGGCGGGGCCTGAGATTTAGTTCAGTGTTTTCTGGCGAGATCCTGAGTTCGATACTGTAACCACATACAATGCTGGGCGTGGTGACTCACGCCCACCAGCCATCAATACCATATACCATAGCGCCGGGCGTGGTGGCTCACGCCTGTAATCCCAGCACTTGGGAGGCAGAGGCAGGAGGATTACTGAGTTCGAGGCTTGCCTGGGCTACATAGTGAGCTCAGAGCCAGCCTGAACTACAAAGCGAGACCCTGTCTCAAAAAAAAAAAAAAAAAATCAGAGGGGAAAACCCCAGCTAGGCGGGAAGTCCCATGGACCCAGGATGCCCTGGCACCCCTCCAGAGCCGGATGGGATGGGCCAGCAGTGGAGGCCTCATGAGGGTGGGGGTGCCAGGCTCGGTGCTTCCCCAGGGAGCCATCCATGCAGGCCCCACGGCGAACGCAACAAATTGGAGAGACCCAGTTCTGGCTTTCCCAGAGCCCTAGCCCCTTCCCCCAAAGAAACCAAGGGAAAGGAACCTTAAAAATTTCATTTTAATGATGCAGAAATAGTAAATAGTACATTTCTTTCCACAGCAGCACTTCGTTCATCTCTAAAAAGTTTAACAAAATTAAGGCTACACCAGAGCACTCTGAGAGTAAAGGGGTATTTATGTGGTGTTGTTCTTAATGTTTTCATAAGTATAAGATGTTGTTCAGGTGGAAAAAAACTGAAAAGTGCTCAACAGGACACCAGAAACGGAAATGCAGTACACAATGTGCTCTTTTGTCTACCAAGAACCACAGCAGCCCAGAAAGCAGCAAAAGGGTTGTTTCGTGAATGTTTACGGTGTGATGCTAAGGCTTCCCAGGGGAAGTTTCAGAGCACAAGGCCATTCAACAGCATGAACCAGAGACGGTTGGGTCTCCCGTATAATCCCTCTAGAATAAATAAAAAGTGAGAGTGGACAGGGTTAAAAGTGCTGGAGAACTGTATCCGAAGCCATGGTGCCCAGAAAGACAATCCCTGCATCACGGGCCTGCCTCCCTGAACTCTGTTAAGAAAAGAAATGAAGACTTTGAAATATGACAGGAAAAATAAATGTGGCCCCTGCCAAGGAAGAAGGAGGCCTTACGTGCCCCTGGCTCTGAGTACCACCCTCCACGCTCCCTTCCGATGTCGCTACTGCAGCCACCACTGCTAGTCAACTCTTATCACCGCTCCCGACTCAAGAGAAAGCCTTGAGCCGCTCTGGGACTGACTCCAGCACAGAGGCTCTCACCAGCCCCTCGTCTCTTTCTCCTGCTGGGATACCTGGAGGGAGGCCGCACCCGCCCCTGCCCTCCTGCTCGGGGACAAGAGGATACTCCGAGACGCCTCCACGTGGCTGCCTGCTGAACGGGCCTCTGGCTCGCTCGGGCCCACTTTAACAACCTCCTCTCCTCCCCCAGTGCCACTTGCTCTAGGGAGCCCAAGGGCTCTGTCCACTGATGGAGAACGGGGGTGGCCCCGAGAGGAGGAGCTTTTCTCTGAGACCTTGTGGCACTCCTACTTGACCCGTTACTCCAGAGAAGTATCTTGCCGTGGAATTTTCCATTTTTTCATCATGAGGTAACAGACAGTGAGAAATTACATAATTTTTCCTTACAGGAGAATTATATTTTTCTATTTCCTTGGCCTCCAGAACTTCAACTTCCCCTAAAGAAGATAGAAGGAAAATGTCTGTATCAAATATCCCCTAAAGACTCACTTGTGTTCCAAAACCTGCTAAAACTTGTAGGAAATTATGAGTTGAGGCACACATACTGAAACGCACTTCTTGTGTAAGTTCACGTAGGAACACAGATAACGTCATGCCGCACATGCGTCACTCACACGGCAGCGCATGACCACAAAAGAAGGGGCCTCTGGCCACGCGGAGCAGGAGCCGAGGGTCCCAGGCCCTTGTCCCCAGTCCTCGCCCTTCCTGTGGCGCCGCACGGCCTCCCAAGGCTGCCCCAGCGCTGTCACCGCTGCCCCGCGCCGAGCGGGCTTAACGGGCACTGTGGCTGGAAGCGGGTACCCAGCGGTCCGCGGCACGGGCCGGGTCTGATCCGCTGTGACCCGAGCCCGGGTACCTGGTCTACGTCCGCGGCCGTTCCCTGAAGGTTTACCACCTATTCTCCACGCACAGCTCGGCCTCCAATCACCCGCACGGAAGTGAAACTACCTGGCAGAACAGATCCGGCCGAGGAGGGGAGCGCTGCCGGGAGCCAGGAAGACGCCCCGTGGGAAGGAGCGCGAGTGCGGGGACAGCATGAGCTCCGCAGGGCTCACTCCCGGCTCCTCCCTCCGTTCTCAAGACTGTGTGTGGGAGAAGAAATAAATCAGGGGATAGCAAGAGCCTGGCCATTCGCGAAGCACTTGGAAAACGTAAGTCACAAAAATGCTACAACGCTCTAAATGCAAAAGCCCTTAGCAACTGCAATAATTATACTCATTTTGAAATCATCTCTCTTGGTTTCCAATACGTTTTCCCAGAAAACATTCAGAAAAATCTCAGAAATCAACATTCTTCGGGGGCTGGAGTCAGACTCCTTCGTGAAGCTGTCTGTGAGGGACGGGACGCCAGCGCCCATCACCGTCTCCCCGCCCCCCGCCTGGGCTTCCACCTGTCACACTCATCTATTTATTCGGAGATGGAGGAACGTGGCTTGCTAAAGTTTGTATTTGTAGCCATGAATCGTGACCCACGATATGAAGACGATTCCAGTACTGTGCTTCATCCTGAATGTAGATGTGGTGAGGAAAAACGAGAAAACACCGCAAAGGGCATCAGAATGCCAGGGGAGAAACATCAACCCGAAAGCCCCCTCGCCGCGCAGGCACCCCGGCCACCGTGCCACGCAGCCCGGGCTCGACCGGCCCCCTGGACACCCCAGGCTCTGCTGCACCAAGGAACACGGGGGAGCCCTCGGAGGGCTGCGAGGCCCAGGGAGGGAAGAGGTTCCCCAGCCTCCTGGCGATTCTCCGAGCAGGACGAGGACACGGGTCTCCCTAGCCACGGGCTCCCCTCCCCGGTCGTGAGCCCCGCCTGGAGAAAGGGCTGGGAACCGTGCTCGGACGAGGCGCCGCCCACTCCCAAGGGCCCCGTCCCGTGGCTCCCAAGCAGGTCTTCGGCCTCCCCCACGCAAGTGAGCGGGGTTCTTCACCCTGCATTGCCTCCCTTTGTGCAGAACTGTCTTCCCTCTCTCGTCGGCTGGGAGGCCCAGCCTCACCCACACGCAGCTGCCCGCCCGATCGCTCCTCCAGCCGACCTGCTGTCAGCCGGAGCGGAACGGAGAGGCCGCGTCCCAGGCCCCGCTCCCCAGGGGCGAGCAGCGCCGGCCCCACGGCCAGGACGCCTCCGCCTGCGCCCCCCTCTGGCCACCTCACAGCCCACAGGACAGTATCAAACCCAGCACGAACCATACCTGCTGTCCTCTTCAAGAACAAAAAGGTGATAAGATGGAAGCATTCTGATTTATAAAGCTGACAAAACACTAGCCAAATGAAATGATCGAACCCAAGGGTATCTTTAAAAAAGTAACTGCAGGGTTGGTACAGACTTTCCAGTATTCTGACACCCAACACTGTACAGTCATATGCCAGATACAGATGACATCTTCTCTGTCTTTCTGCAACGTTAGAAAGTCATTCCAGAAACACAACGGTATCACAAAACAGTACTCAAGGGAGATACGTTCCACAGCACTGACATGCATAACCTGTGATTCTAGTCTACAAGGTCCACGGTGGTCTAGGGACACACAATGGGTATACCTAAGAAAACATCCATGTTTTTTTACTCATTTAACCAGAGGGAGGACAGAGCTACTGCTAACATTTTGATAAAATACGATTCAGAATCATCATCAACTCAAGTAAAACCAAACCGAATTTAGTGAGTATACTGGCTGACTGATCAAATTTAAAATAACTGCCTTATTCAAAAACAACACAGGTTTATTTAAAATAAGCCTCTTATTTATTTAAATAAAGGTTTAAATAGTCAATAGATCTTTTCAGGGAAACATTAAAGAGTAATTCTAGATGCCAAACTTTTCTTATGAGTTGTGTATTTGTATAAGAATGTATTGTTTGCTTGTTACACCAACCCTTTCATAAAACGTACTGTGCCTTGTTGCATAAAAATAGTACCTTAAAAAATCCTGTTAGTTGACAGTTACTATGACTGAAGAGCTTCAACTGCTGAATACCCTATCCTCCAGGAAAAGTACATTAAAATGGACATTCGATGACAGAATCACTCATCTATCTCAAAACCAGAACAAATAGAAAAACAACACCGTGAAGGAAATTGCAGTATTCTTCTGACCACTGTTGCAGAAACACGAAACTGCAGATCGCAGACATGCAGGAGTCGGCAGCGGTGCGGGAAGGTTAACAAGGCAAAGTCAGCACACCTTTCACAGCTGAGGCGAGAGGAGACGCTCGGTAAACCAAATGATTTCTCCCTCAAGGCAATGGTTAACTACAAAGGCAAAATTATTTCATATCCTTGGTCCAGAAAGAAGAAACATTTATTTACATTCTCGGTGGACTAAAAGAGGTTTTCAACTGTCACAATTAAAATTTTATGCTTCCAAAAATAGGTAATCAATGCAGTTAACGTAAAGCTTTCAGGTATTAATAACTTCGTTTAGACTTCTTAGAAAACCAACACAGACATACTTTCTAGAGTGCAAAACGCTTCTTGTTAAATACTTCGGTAACACAAAAGCAACTGGTTTTGAAGCACAGGAATCCTTTTCGGAATCGCCACCACACAGACGCCCATTGCCGGCAACGGGCGTGAACAGGACAGCCAGCTCCAGGCGACCGCTGCGTGCAGCTTCCCGGGCGGAGTCTCCGCACCTCTCGGCCTGACCCGCTACTTGTAGAGGCTCATGGTTGGACTCTGGTACATGCACATGTAGGCGTCGCAGAGAAGTCTGCGGGCACAGCCTTGGATTCTCCTGCAGTCCAAGGAGTGCAGGTCCTCGGGAGACATCTTGAGGTACTCACCCACTTCCGGGCACGGGGTCACCTGGGGAATGTTGAAGCCATTCTGGCCACCTGTGTGCGACAAGACGGAGAGCTCTTCTGAGACCAGTGAACTTCTGAACCCTCTCGCTGCCGGCTCGGCACCCCCAAACTATGGTACAACCCTCTTCTATTTAGAAAAGGCTGATTTTCAAGATCGGAACGACCTTATTTTACTTTTGATTTCTACAAGTTAAAAGTCCCCTTTAAGAGAGGATGGTTTTCTCCTCTCTTGGCCTCTGAAAAGATTCTGAAACCAGCCGTGAACAAAGCCGGTAACAGGGTACCTATCTTGAGAAAGACCTCCAACCTGCTTTCCAGGCTTCGGTCTGTGCTGGGTTGGGGAATGGTGGGAAACACGCCGCCCCGAGCCTCACGTTTCCACGCCCCTGCCAGCTCGGACATCCCAGCGCGCTTCCCCACCAGGCTGCCAGACCCGAGCAGACCCAACGCTATCAGCGCCCTAAAGTTTTACAACACGCACACGCCTTGGCATGGTTTCTTTTTCACGCCACCAGACTACGCATCGAGAAGCTCTGACGCGCCGAGCCCGAGAAAAGCCCACAGGCTGAGCCCTTCCGGCGCTTCCCCAAATGTCCTGCCTGCGCTCTGAGTCACTCGGCAGTCATGGGGTAGGAGCGCCTTTGGAGAGGGGCCAGGCTGCGCCCCTCAAGGATCTGAGAGCTGAGCAAAGGGGAGAACTCCTGGTCTGCAGCGCGGCCTCTGCGCAACAAACAGGCCGACACCAGGGGGCGCGCTCTTAGATTTCCGGAGGGCGGCACCAAAAGGCCTGGGCTGAGGCCTACGAATGTGTTGGTTAAAGGAAAGGCAGCTGTGAGAAGAGAAGGGAGACATAGAAAACCCCAATAAAGAATCCAATTAGAAAAAAAAGAAGAAAAGGGAGACGCAGGTATCACCCTTCCCAACCTGTGAGCTCCGCAGAGGCCCAGGAGCTGCTTTGACAGCCACCTGACGCCCGAAACTTCCTCAGGGCCCAGGCCTCAATGTATTATATAATTGTTCTCCCAGAGAGTACAGCTCGTCTCCCTCTCAGAGAAACACATTCAATGCGCAACAGGCTTATTTACTTCTGGGCTTAGCTTTTGTCATTTCAAAGACAACACTAGTGTAAAAAACAAACAAAAAAAACTGGTAAACATGAGATCAGAAAGTTAAACACAAGCTATGTGACTTCAGCTTTCATATTAGAAAAACAGGGCCATTTTCATCTTGCAAAGATTTAGATAGAAGGACTTGCTGTGTTCCCAGAAAGCGTGGTAAAATTATGCTCAAGAGAGACCACTATGGTTTATACTAAAAAAATGAGAAGTAAAATCTTCCAGCCCCCAAATAAGAATGTTAGGACTCTTAAGAAAAAGTACACGCATGTCAAAATAACACAACAATGTTATTCCTTATAATGCTGTTATTATAAGGAAAAATAACAGCAGGGTTGTTGAGACATTTCAAGATTAATGTCTGTGTCACCAAGATAGTCCTGAAGGGTTTTCTCACAAAATATCTTACTTCTCAGAACAGACAGTTCTGCTCTGAACTATCCCACCGCAGACCCACAGGCTGCGGAGGCAGAAGAAAGGGGTTGGAAATACCATCCCGGTCGGCCATGCTGTCGAAGAAGAGCCAGGCAGAATCATCTTTTCCGTACTTCACGAAGGCTACGTAATGGCTCGTCTCTATGCAGAGCACAGCAAACAGCTCCATCTTCTGGCAGGGGATGCAGCCGTGTCTCCAGTCCCAGTCCGGCAAGTCTTTGGGGAGGGACACTGGGTTGTATTTATGGTTCAACCTCTTGGGATGAAGGTGGACCTACAGTGGGCCGTGGAGAGAGCAACACTGTGAGCTGAAAGAAAGGCTGTAGGTAGAAGACTCCAGGTGCTCTTGACAACATCCTTAGAAACCGCAGGCTGACTGCTCCTGTGCCTACTTCACACCCATCTATCAGTCCAGTAGCGGAGGCACAGATGATACCATTTTATTAGAAATGTCTAAAGCTAAGTATGATAGAAAGACTTTTGAGAACCTGAACTCTGTTTTCAATCACACATCACTCAGTTCCACAAGGGCTAATCCAGTAAGTGAAGGCCACTTACTTGAGCATTGCAGGTTTTACAAAACTGCTTGATCTTTCCTGCTGAGATGTCCGGGTCCTCGTAGCACTCTCTGCACTCATACATGGCGAGCCCTCCGCAGATCCGGCACTGCCTGGGAGCTGCAGCGGGGGACAGGAAGCAGAGGTAAGGGCCCGTTCAAAAACACACTCTTAGCCAGGCGTGGCGTGCACTCCTCTAATCCCTGAACTCTAGGAGGCTGAGGCAGGAGGATCAAAGATTCTAGTCCTCTCAGGGTAACTGAGCAAGGCCCTGTTTCAAAGTAAAGAATAAAAAGGAGCTGTGGATATAATTCAATTCTCAGTACCACAAAAAACAAGCATTCCCTTATTAAAAAAAAATTTTTTTAAAGATAATGTTTAAGGTTTCAAAAGAGTCTACCGTTCTCCCATCCTCTTAAACTTCAAGTTTGACTTTCTTAGATTTGAGAAATCATTGATGACATTCTTTTGGACCAAATAGCTGCTTTTTAAATAACATATTTCAGAGTTTTATCCTTTGATTATACAATGCTCACTGCTGAAAATTCAAGATACAAAAATTTGTGAAGAACAAAACTGAAAGTATCTACAGTCTGAGCAAGAGAGAATCATTGTCAATATTGCTATGAATATTCCCCAGTTTTATGTGTGAATATTTACACAACTTCATGTATATGGGTATTCACAGTCAGACATCCATGTTAAGAGCTGAACATGTTAAGAGTCTGCACTTTTCACTCAATGCAACATCATGACCATTTTCAACACCATGGCTTTCAAAAACATGAATTTTTAAGGTAAGTTTCATTGTATAGATATACTGTTAATTGAAGTACTGCCCTCTTATTAACACTTAGGTTGTTTCCAATTACTTATAATAATAAGCATGTCTATATATAACAATATTTATTTTCATCTCTAAATTTTTTTTTTTTTGAGACAGGGTCTCACTTCATAGTTGAGGCTGGCCCTGAGCTCACTATGTAGCCCAGGCAAGCCTCAAATTCAGCAATCCTCCTGCCTCTACCTCCCGAGTGCTTGGATTATAGGCATGAGCCATCACACCTGGCATTGTGGTATGTGGTACTGATTGCTGGTGGGTGTGAGTCACCATGCTGAGTATTGTTGTATGTGGTTACCTGGGATTGAACCAGGGACCTTGAAGTTGCTAAGTAGGCACTGGAACCACTGAGCTAAATCTCCAGCCCCAATATTTCTAAACTCTTAAGACAGTAAATGGCCTTCTAGATATATTACATCCACAGCTGAAGAGAATGCACTGACACTGTATTTCTAAAAAACAAATGAAACAGTCTAAAAAATCTTATACTTACTATCTTCAAGTAAATCTGTTATATTTAATTCCAAAGAAGGAAAAATTTTTTTAAATAATTTAAAGTCTTTCCCAAATCGAGGCATCTGAATAATCAAACATGATGGTGCCTAAAGAAAAGGAGACAGAAAAAGACATTTTTAGATGAAATCAAAGTGCTAAGAAAAAAACATTTTCTATGAAACTGAAATAGTTGTTGCTGTCCAAGCAAGCAGTGATTTTCACCCTACTGCTGGTGACACACAAAGCAAGGTCCACAGGGCAAACGTACAGTGTCAACACAAAAAAGCAACAAGCCATTGGTTTTCAGGTCAGCCCTGGTCATGTGACACAACAGGGCCAAGATGGCCAGGTACTCAACAGTCTCAGGCCCAGATAATACAAGAACTACCTACAATCATTTTACTTTGGGCTTGGATCCATAATACTGGATAAAGTATTACAGCAAATGTATAGATAGTGTCACCACAGAAGGATGACATTCCTGATAATATGAAATAATAAGAAATTGACTGTGAAGGTTTTAGCGAAACCTCCCTTCAAAAACAACAGAGTAAAAACAAGCTACAACCACGTACCTCCTAAAACCACAAAGAAAATATAGGAGACAGTAAAAAGAAAATCCACTTGCCTCATCTGTTCATTAACAAACCAGTGTAAGTGGATGGATTAATGCTTCATCTCCTCATGAATAAGGGAAAAGTAAATATTCTCTTTTGATATATTAGGATAATATACTTGGGTACAATGACAATTTTTAAAAATCCTGCTTTTTGTGTCAAACTGCTTTAGAGTTTTCAAATTACAAGTTGGCTTGTGGCTGTTGGCACCAAAAATCTAAAAAGGCCAAACTTAAGTCTAAGGCATTGTCCATAAGGACAAAGCTGAAATACTTAAATTTGTATTTTTAATTTTTTTTTTTTTTTTTGTACCAGGGATCAAACTTGGGCCCTTATGCTTCCAACTGCTAGGCGCGGTAGCACTTGAGCTAAATTCCTGACCATAATTTGTATTTTTTTACAGTTAGCCTCAGTTGGTTCAACTCAATAGGCACTGACTCTGCTAGTTCTCTTAAGAACATTACAGATTTTTGCAGAAAACACAGTGACACTAACCTCTGCAAATTTCAGGTTACTGTTGATAAACGACCATTCTAACAACTGTTGAATTGTAGGAACTCCAACTTTCTCATTCTTTTCCATAAAAATTTGATAGAAGTAACAATCTTGTACCTTTTGACCTGCTGATCTAAGAACAAGGAGAAAAGAGCACATGGTGACTTATTTCTTAAATGCTGAAATCAGAATGTCAATCTGTTGCAGGCAATTCCAAAGAGGGAAAGAAGGTTGGAGAATAGAAAACTGATGGAGAAACTTCGGGTGGTTTGAACAATGGCAGAAAAGACATTTCAGATGAACTACTTAGAGGTATCCATGCACCAGACTGTAAGTGATTTCCTGTTTTAGTTTTTTTTTTTTTCTTTGCAGTACCAGGGATGGAACTCCAGCCCCGTACATCCAAGGTTGGCCTGGTACCACTTGAGCTAAATCCCCAACCCCTTCTTATTTTAGTTTTTGAGAGGCTTTCTTGGTGAGCAGAAGAAAAGCTGTGGAATAACAACTCCAGCCAAGAAGCACTGTGTGAACAGTAATAACCAAAAGCCAAGATCAGTTAGTTCAATTCACCATCACAGTCTAGAAAGCAGTAAACTGCAGTAGATGCTTAAAAGCAGGGAAACAGATGCTCACAGACTGCAGACCCTTAGGAGATCTTCTAGACAAAATTATTTTTTAAATGAAGGCTCTGAGAACTAAAGGAGGGTAATGTTTCCTGAGCATATCAGGAGCAGAGACAGGCATGGGCCCCAGGGGTGCTGACAACAGCTTCCCAGTCTTCCATCAGAATTCACTGTCTCTTCAAGAAGTCACTCACTTACCCAACAAAGACCAAGTAAGCACCTACTGTTTATTAGTCACGGCAAAACCTGTAGTGAACTTTTTCTACTCAGATAGTTTTCTATAGAAGGCCATTCATCTTTAAGACTAACTCTACCAAAAAGATGAATACTCATTAAGTTTACTGTTCACCTTTTAGCAGACTTTTTGGGTGCAGAATCAGACTGCTTATATCTATTCATATGCCTAGATTTCAAGACATGCAGGGGAAAGTATTAACGTAGTTTTCACAATAAAAATCTCAGCAACTCAGAGGCCAGCCCAGCCTGAAGAAACTCTCAGTAATCAAAGTAACCCAAGGTAACCAAAACCTTCAAATATACAAAACTTATTTGGTAACAAGGCAGGAGATTTTCGAGAACCATGACAGATAAGACGTGGTAACCCCAAAACATCCTGACTGTGATAAACCAGTATCTTCAATGGCTGCTGGTGACTTCAAAAGCTCAACATTTTTCTGTAGAAGTCACAAAGTGTAGAAAAATTAATAAGGAGCAAAGAAAAATACGCACGAAATAATGGGTGTGAGTAGTGCTAACAGGAATAAATAATGATGGTGGCTGGAAGGGAAGGGATGTGGTGAAGGGAACCCTAAGCTGCAAACACGAAGGGGCCAGAACGACAGAGCAGGACATGCAGTTCTGTGATGCAGGCACAAGCGGGAGGCAGGGGAACAACTCTCTCGCCTCCTTCCTGTCGCCAGAGAAGGCTGACCCCCCCCCCCACATGCACAGCGCAAAGCTGGTGTGATTTACATGAGGACATCTCCGCCAGGGGAAAGCCAGGGCCGGGGCACAGACAATGGACATGACAGAAAAGACAGAAACGCTCGGGGATCTCTCCGTTTTGGACTATGTGACACAGACTGTTAACGGGTAGTCACAAAGTCCCGAGTTCAGGGCCACCCAGCAGCATGGAACACAGTGGGGAATGATCCATGAAGCAGGAATGGCCAGACTGTTCTGTCCGGACAGGCAGTCAGGAGTGCGGTCCCCAGTTCCTCTGCATCCCTGCTACTGGACTGTCCAGGTCCCCCTGCTCTTTCTTGCTTCTGGGTACCGTCCTATTAGCAGCTGTCCCTTTCGTTCCACTTTACCCACCACACATACAGCTAGTTGCTATGATTGCTACCATCGTTAGCATTGTTTTTTTGTTTTGTTTTGTTTTTTTGCTTTTTGAGACGGGGTCTCGCGTTGTAGTTCAGGCTGGCCCTGAGCTCACTATGGTGCCCAGGCAAGCCGCCGCGAACTCAGCAATCCTCCTGTCTCTGCCTCCCGAGTGCTGGGATGACAGGCGTGAGCCACCACATCCGGCATTGTGGTATGCGGTGTTGATTGTTGGTGGGCGTGTCTCCACACCCAGCATTATATGTGGTTACCGGGGATCGAACTCAGGTCCTTG
>PVIC010022986.1:0-17840 GCA_004025085.1 Thryonomys swinderianus | reverse complement strand
AAGTGTAAATGTTGTGTGGGCAGTTTGTTCATTTCCAATTAGAATGACTTACCATCCCTGTACATAATGATAATCTTAGAAAAGGCAGCGTTGTAAATATTTCAGCTTGGACTTTGTACAGTAATTTTGACAGCATATAACTTCTACTCTTCTGAGCCAGAGTCTAATCATTTTAAATGGTTTGTTGACTAGAACTGTAGCCTTTTAAACCTAGCAGATTTTTTCAAGTCCTTATAGATTATAGGAAATATTTGAACCTTTTCATGTCAGAATTTCTCAGAATTGTTATGAACTATAATTATTTGATTTTTTGTTGTTGTTGTTTTTTGTTTTTTTTTTTGAAACAAGGTCTCACTTTGTAGTTCAGGCTGGCTCTGAGCTCACTATGTAGCCCAGGCAAGCCTCGAACTCAGCAATCCTCCTGCCTCTGCCTCCCGAGTGCTGGGATTACAGGCGTGAGCCACCACGTCTGGCACTGTGGTATGTGGTATTGATTGCTGGTGGGTGTGTCTCCACGCCCAGCATTGTATGTGGTTCCTGGGGTCGAACTCAGGACCTTGTGCTTGCAAGGCAGGCGCCAGAACCACTGAGCTAACCCTCTGGCCCAATTATTTGATTTTTTAATGTATATCCTCTCAATCAAAAGAAATTTTAGCAGCGATGGGGTAACAAGATGTGCCAGTTCAAGGTTATTAAAAGAAACAGGCTTTTACTTTGAAATGTTGGCTATTTGGATCATTTCATTGATATTAAAATTCTGTGAGAGTTTACCAAAAACTGGCCAGAAATTTACCCCTGTGGGAAGCTCATCTGTGCTTGGTAATCAGGTCCGGTTTGTATGTCGGGAATTCCCTCGTGTTGTCGGAGCTTAAATGACCTAACATTCTGCACATGTCACATTTGAAATTCTGTCTTCATGCCTGACTCTCAGCATAAATGAATTAAACAGCAGGGCAGGCAGCAAGTCAATATGTTCTTACCAGTAAGAGTGAGCAATGAAACAGTTTGTGGTTTGTTCGGAATAGGTAAATAGAATCTGCCCTGAAAAGTTCAACTAGAAAGGAATCTGAACGAGGAAACAAGAATTAACCTTTAAGATGGTTGACCAGACGAAATGTCAGGAGTATTTTCATGGCAAAACTATCTGGCTGATGTAACAGCTGTGTTTTGCAGTGGTACACCGTGAATTCAGAAGTGACAATTTTTGACCCGGGTTAAAATTTTAAATTGTATATTTTTTTGGCAATTTGAAACTATTAATTTTAATATTGGATTATAAACATAACTAAATTCTTCAGTACCTGATTTTATATAATTGAACTCTTTTTAAAAATGTGTATGGTATGAATTTATTTTCACTGAATAAAATTAATTCCTTTCTCAAGGAAGGAGCAGTCAGGAAAGGTCACTGTGTTTGTGGTGGTCCCTGTTATGGGTAGAGTCTTCATTTCTTCCTGTTGTTATTGCCTCGTTTTTTGTTTTTTTTTTTTTCTTTGCCAGTATTATAGGTTAAGCATGGTTACCATTGAGCCGCCCAAGAGGTCTTTAAGAAACAGAAGTTATAGTGCCAGGCATGGTGGCTCATGCTTGTAATCCCAGCGCACGGGAGGCAGAGACAGGAGGATTGCTAAGCTCGAGGTTTGCCTGGGCTATATAGTGAGCTCAGGGCCAGCCTGAACTACAAAGCGAGACCCTGTCTCAAAAAAAAAAAAAAAAAAGAAATGGAAGTTATATTACTAGTAGTTCACTAATAAGTGATTATTTGAAAGCAACTTTTCTCTGAGAGAATAATAATAATGTGCTAACTGGGTTCAGCTAGTTCCACAAAAGCTTTTTAATCTTTATTTGAATTATAGCAATACTGTGGTATGTAATTAGCTTTCACCTGCAACTATTTTTGTGAGAAATAATTTTGTATCATACTCATATTCATGCCTATTTAAAGCATGCATATATTTGAATCACTTATTTATTTACCTATATTCTATCTCCTGTTTTTTATTTTTCTGACATTCTTGTTGTTGGTTTTTTTTTTTGATGTTCCTTTCAGCATCTTACCTTGTGCCATATTTATATAAGTCTGAATGGATGCATAAATGTTTTTAATAGGGCCTGGGAAACAGGATGTCTGTCTGTCTCTCTCCACTCTCCTACCCAGGGGTCAAAAGCCAAGGGTTGTTACTGTAGCACAATTTAGATGTTGTTACTGTAGTGCGAGGAATAGAGGCTCCTGAGAAGCAGAAACAGAGTCTGTAATGGGAAGAACAGCTTGAAAAGGAGATAGTAATAAGCCTCAGGCTTGAGTACTTATTTCCAGTACAGGCTGCTTACCCTGCTTTCTATAGTCAGGGACTAGTTGGGGTTCTTGTGTCCTGCCAAAGAATTACTACTCTTCTAGTGATCCGAACAAATAGGAGAGTACATTTCAAACCTCAGAGACTCAAGTTATAACCAATAAATAATGTTTATAAGACAATCTGCTGGGATATCTAAATAGAAAATAAAATTAATAGAGCCTTTATGTTTCCAGCAAATACACAGAAATGGGAAGGAGATAAATTTTCTGTCACTACAATGAAAAGAACTGTGAAGTAATTATAATTCCATTTAACAAGTAAATCAAAGGGCCTGCAGTATGAACTATGAAAATGTACTGCATTTCAAAAATTGTAAGACATATAACTACTTGATTCTGGAGAGGAGGAAACAATTTTATGAAAATATAAATTCTCCCAAATTAGCCATTTTAATTATAATGGAAAGAATTTTTTTTTTTTTTTTTTTTTGCTTTTGAGACAGGGTCTCACTTTGTAGTTCAGGCTGGCCCTGAGCTCACTATGGTGCCCAGGCAAGCCGCCGCGAACTCAGCAATCCTCCCATCTCTGCCTCCCGAGTGCTGGGATGACAGGCGTGAGCCACCACGTCCAGCATTGGGTATGCGGTGTTGATTGTTGTTGGGCGTGTCTCCACGCCCAACATTATATGTGGTTTCCGAGGATCGAACTCAGAACCTTGCACGTTCGAGGCAGGTGCCAGAACCACTGAGCTAACCCTCCGGCCCCTGGAAAGAATTTTTTAAATTGAATTCTTTATTGGTACAATTTGTATACATCTCACAATCACATATCACATTGGGGAATTTGTACTAGTATATGACACAAGTTAATTCTCATTTGTACCCATATCCCTATGCACCCACACCTCCCCACCCCTGTTATACATACTCTTTTATTTTCTTTCTGAATCATATTTTTTCCTTTCCCTCATTACATTCCCACACCAAATTTCTTATGGAAATTTCCCATTCTGGAAAAACTGTCATACTTTCTAGAGCTCATTTGCATCTACAGGTGTTCATATCAAAGAGAAGTTCTGGTATATGCCTATCTGTGATCTATTTATTTCACTTATTAGTATATCCTCCAGGTGTTTCCATTTGCACATAAATGAATTAATCTTGTCATTCTTGGAAAGAATTTTTTTAACATTAGAAAAATTGACTATGTGATTTATATGGAAGAATGTCAAGATTATCAAATAAATTATGTAAAAGAGTCACTTGCTTTACTAGATATCAAAATATTATCCAAAAGCAATTAGAATCAGGTGAATGTCGTATAGATAAAAGAATAGACAAATGGGGGCCAGAGATTTAGCCCAGTGGTTCCGATGCCTGCCTCACAAGTGCAAGGTCCTGAGTTCAATCTCCAGTAACCACATACAATGCTGGGCTTGGTGACTTTTGCCCTCCAGCAATCAATACCTCATACCACAGTGCCAGGTGTCGTGGCTCACGCCTGTAATCCCAGCACTCAGGAAGCAGAGACAGGAGGATTGCTGAGTTTGGGGCTTGCCTGGGCTACATAGTGAACTGAGGGCCAGCCTGAACTACAAAGTGAGACCCTGTCTCAAAAAAAAGAATAGACAAATGGATCGATGGCAGAGTGGATTTAAAACGTTACTGAGTTTTAATTCACAGTAATAATTATATTTCAGAGGCACAATGATCCTTGATATACATATGTGTGTTAAAAATAAAGGTTACATGATATACTTAACTATACTGCATATGATATATTTAGATTTTTTTATATTCTAATTATATTTTAAGAACATCAAATAAAGTCTACTAAATTGATTTTAGTACTACTAAATTGACCTATTGCTCAAAAGACATTAGCATTGAGAATCCAGAAAAAAGGATTTCTGATAACTTAGTATATGCTTGATTTCAGTACAAAGGCAGCTAATTCTTCTTCATACTGTGTATAAGGTAAATTTTTTTTTTTTTGAGACAGGGTCTTGCTTTGTAGTTCAGGCTGGCTCTGAGCTCACTATGTAGTCCAGGCAAGCCTTGAGCTCAGCAATCCTCCTGTCTCTGCCTCCCAAGTGTTGGGATGACAGGTGTGAGCCACCATGCCTGGCACTGTGGTATGCAGTATTGATTGGGGGTGGGTGTGAGTCTCCATGCCCAGCATTGTATGTGGTTACCGGAGATCGAACTCAGGACCTTGCGCTTGGGAGGCAGGCGCTGGAACCACTGAGCTAATCCTCTGGCCCTAAGATAAATTTTGTATGTAATGTAAAATACATAAGTCGATAAATAAATCTTTGAAGAACATTTGGGCTACTGCTTAAGTAATCTGAAAGTCGGGAAGAACTTTTTAATGAACACAAAAATGTAGAAGATATATTATAAAAATGGAATGTGGGGCCGGAGGGTTAGCTCAGTGGTTCCAGCACCTGCCTTGCAAGCACAAGGCCCTGAGTTCAATCCGTGGTAACCACATACAATGCTGGACATGGTGACTCATGCCCACCAGCAATCAATACCACATACCACAGTGCCAGGTGTGGTGGCTCATGCCTGTAATCCCAGCACTCAGGAGGCAGAAACAGGAGGATTGCTGAGTTCGAGGCTTGCCTGGGCTCCATAGTGAGCTCAGAGCCAGTCTGAACTACAAAGCGAGACCCTGTCTCAAAAAAAAAAAAAAAAAAATGGAGTGTGTTACATGACACAGGAACCCACAAGTTAGAAGACAAGTGTGAAAATCCAGACAAATCTGTTCAAAGGAGATGAGTAAAATCATTAATACTTGTAATACAGAAAGTGTGCTCACTTCGGCAGCACATATACTAAAATTGTAATACAGAAAGAACTCTTAGAGTTTTATAAACGGCAAAACTTCCCAAAGAACAAAATAAACAGCAACAGCCACAAAACCTCACCTGAATAGGAAGAAAAGACAAAAGAGATGAAAAGCAATTAAAAAAATGAAAATGTTCAGGGAGTGAAAGAACCTCAAAGTCAGTGAAGCATACATTAAAATTTCAGTGAAGCTGGGTGTGGTGGCTCATGCCTGTAATCCCAGCACTCAGGAGGCAGAAACAGGAGGATTGCTGAATTCCAGGCTTGCCTGGGCTCCATAGTGAGCTCAGGCCTAGCCTGAACTACAAAAAAAAAAAATTTTTTTTTCAGTGAAATTTTTTCTTGCCCATCAGACTAGCATTATTAAAATCCTATTTTGAAACTTAGTTTGGCATTTAAAGTGGAATTATCATATGACCCAGTGATTCTAATATAGGTTTCTATGCAAAAGATATGAAAACACACATCCAGTGAAAAACAGGTGTTCATTCCAATGTTTTTTTTTTGGGGGGGGGGACAGGGTCTCACCTTATAGTTCAGGCTGGCCCTGAGCTCACTATGTAGCCCAGGCAAGCCTGGAACTCAGCAATCCTCCTGCCTCTGCCTCCCAAGTGCTGGGATTACAGGCCTGAGCCATCAAGCCTCGTATCTGTAGTATGTGGTACTGATGGGTGGTGGGCATGAGCCACCATGCACAGTATTGTTGTATGTGGTTACCGGGGATCAAACCAGGGACCTTGTCCTTGCAAGGCAGGCACTGGAACCACTGAGCTCAATCTCCAGCCCATTCCAGTGTTTGTTTTGTTTTGTTTTGTTTTGTTTTGTTTTTTGAGACAGGGCCTCGCTTTGTAGTTCAGGCTGGCCCTGAGCTCACTATGGTGCCCAGGCAAGCCGCCGTGAACTCAGCAATCCTCCTGTCTCTGCCTCCTGAGTGCTGGGATTACAGGCGTGAGCCACCACGCCTGGCATTGTGGTATGTGGTGTTGATTGCTGGTGGGCGTGAGTCTCCACACCCAGCATTGTATGTGATCACCGGGGATCGAACTCAGGACCTTGCGCTTGCGAGGCAGGCGCCGGAACCACTGAGCTAACCCTCCGGCCCTCCAGTGTTATTTTTAACAGCTGGAAAGTGGAAACAGCCAAGTGTTCACTGACTTGTAAGTGGACAACTAAGATGTAGTATATCCACATAATGGGATATTATTCAGCAATAAAAGAAAATGAAGTAAGTTGCATAGCACCACGTGGATGAACCTTATACTTACTGTCTAAGAAGATATCTGTCCAGTGAAAGGAGCCAATCACAGATATCCCCATATTGTATGTTTCCATTTACATGAACTATCCAAGACAGCTGAATCCATGGTGACAGAAAGTGGGTTAGTGGCTGGCTGGGTGTGGGATGATGTGGGAAGGGTACTCGATGCTAAGGGCACAGGGTTTCTTTTTCAGAGTGATCAAAATGTTTTGAATTTGTGGTGATTGTTGTGTAGTTCTGGCATTCTGAAATCACTGAATTGTATACTTTAAAAGGCTGCATTTTATGGTATGTCATTATATCTCAAAGACTTTAAAAATTGAGTTCACCTATTACTGAGATGCTAGAAGAACATAGTCTATACACTGTTGGTGGGACTAGGAGCTTTTCCTGTCTTTCTTGAAGGCTATTTGGTAATATTTCTTCTCATTTACTGTATACCAGACTTCAGTGCAGTGGTTCCATTCACAGGACTGTGATCCATACCTGTAACGTATAAACAAAAGTGTCAATATATGAGATCTCAGAGTAGTGATATTTATACCAGCTTTTCTGTGGCCAAAACAAACTAGAAACTATGAAGGCTTTTCAGTTTAGGTGATGCAGTGTATATGATTTCCACAAGCCACAATTCAATTGGACGAATGTATGTATTTTTGTCTTTTTTAATAATGGGATTTATTTTCATATCAAAGAACGCTTTTGTCCCTTCTGTTTATGCCTAATGAGAGGAAATTTAAATGAGTCGCTCCTAGGTAATGTCACTCACCCATAGGGTTCTCTCTCTTTCACTCCTTTCTAGAATCATAGAGTCATAGCGTGTAAAAGCATGTGGTTCCCATGGCTTTATGGCACAGAGGGACTCACAGTGTCCCCCACTGAGCCAGACTGTTACAGTTCATGCTTCTGCACTGTCCTCTCTGCTCACAAACACTGCTTCACCTGTCCCTTCCCGGGACATAGTCGCAGGGCTGTGATAGAGGAAGAGAGTGCAGCAGTACTGGGAGAGACCAGCTCCTATTATTTTTTTTGTCATTCTTTTTCTGTCCTCCCCCTTTCATCTTCTCTTTCACTTTTCTTTTTTCTTTCTCTATCACATTGCCTTCTGTTTTATTCCTGTCACTACCGTGTTATAAATTCTTCCCAAAAGTCAGTGATTTCTGTTAAAAAGTTAAATATAGTATCCGATGCATGGTAGATATTGGATAAGCATGGAAACTATTGATTGTTGAATTTAGACATCTTCCAAAGTGAGAAGTAAAGAGAGTTAAGGAATCTATAAAGGTCACCAGAGAACTTGGTGGCAAACCGGGACTCGTGTCTATGAAGGGACCTTTCATAGCAGGCACCGGTGGTATTTATTAAATATGTGTGAGAAGCTAGGCAACTTGTGGTGCTCATTGTATTAACAACTTAGGCAATCTAGTAATACTACAACAGAATAAAGGTACAGATGATAGGAAGTATAAGTTGTAATCACTTACACAGGGAGCATTACTATCTACTAATCTTTTTAAAATTTATTTAGCTTGTTAGGACCTTGACTATAGGACTTAGAAACATGCATACAAAGAAAATGGTTACCTTTTCTTGCTTACGTTGATAATTTCTCATTAAAGATGATTTTTTTCCCCCACAAAACAAGTTTATTAGGAAGTGAGATCTGGAAATACCTCACTGAGACAAATATTTGGAGAAGCAGTTGATTTTTCAATATATTCACAGATGCTAGTTTGAAAATTAAATCACTTTTTACTCAAATTTTGAGTTAAGATTTAAAGTGGATATAATAAGACATTTTTATAGAAAGTTGGTCTGTTTATTTTATAAGAAGAAGCATTGGTAGATGGATTGGACAAAACTGTTTAGTGCAGCTCGTAGATTGATTTCACTTTAATTCTCAAAGAAAAGGTTGATTAGCACTAATTAAAGTTTATTGGATTATAAAATGACAATGATTTAAAAATAATATGTCTTTTAAAAAAAGGTTGTATATAGTTAACAATATATTAGTTTAAACATAGATATTAAACTTTCTTCAGAGTGAAATGTAATGTCTTAACTAAAAATGTCATGAATTAGATTACGTGTGTGTGTGTGTGTGTGTGTGTGTGTGGTTTAGTTTTCCTTTTTATTTTTTGTCTTTAGTCCTGTCTGGCCCAGATGTCTTTTGTTTTGTTTTGTTTTGCAAGACAAGGCATTGCTGTGCAGGTGAGGCTATTCTTGAATTCACTATGTAGCCTAGGCTGGGCTTGAACTTGAAGTGATCCTCCTGCCTCATCCTCCCAAGTGTTGGGATTACAGGTGTGCCCCACCACACTGGAATGTCAGGCATGTCTTTTAATAATGTTTTTTTAAAAATTTTGCATCAAGGATCATTTTTATTATCATTGACAGATATTAAAATTTAGGCTACTACTTTTTAGATGCAGAGGATGAGATCTTGTGAGCAGTATATATGTAACTAGGCTAGATATTGTGGATGACCTGGAAACCTTAATATGTATGTGATGGTGACTGCACAGGTCAGTGAGGAAGTAGGATTACCCAATACACTATTTGTTGGTGGAAAGATAGTATACGTTTTCCTGCTCTATAACAGTTGGAAAAAATGAATTCTATTTTAATTATAGATTATACCAAAATGATTCAACACCCAACAGCAGAAATTTGCAGTTTAATGGTGAAGTTCCAGTCTGTTCACCCACTTGTGGGCCTGAAGGTTGAAAAGTACTGCTAATTTAAGATGAGCTGATGCTCACTGTTCTTAATGGCTTCTTAATTGTGAAGATACAAGGGTTGTCAGACTTTGGGGACAGGTATTCATTATGAAAGACAAAGATCAGAAGATTCAAATTGGAAAGGGAACTTAGCAAACCCAACACCAGGAAAAGAAAACATCATCGTCGATAATAATGATAGAAAGAAATGAGAAAGTATTTAGGAAACAGGATGCCATACAGAAAGGGAACATTTAGAACACAAACAGAAGCTCTTGGAAATTGAAACTATGAATACAAAGAGCAATTTCAGTAGAAGGGTTTGAAGGCAATGTGAGGAAAACCTACCTAGGGGAGAATAAAAGGGCAAACCGAAAATTGGGAATAAAGGCTGGGTTCTCCCAGTTCTCCCTGGGTCTCCCTCCACATCTCTGTGAACAGAGGCACTGACAGCATTTTGTTCTGTATCACCTTGTTTGTGTAGTGAACACCTTTTGAGCTTTGTTTGCTATCCAGTAAATACAATAATGCCTTTCTCTAGACCAAAGGTTAGATAGGTTCATTTAGGCTTTCGTAAAAGATTTAAACTTCTTGGTCTTGGACCTTGTCTGTTACATGAACCCACAGTATGCGTATTATCTGCCTGGGCCACCATGACATACATAGTGGGACTTGGGCAAAGGGGAACTGTGCACACATGAAGCTCATGCTGCTGTGAGTGATAAAGTCCATGAATCTCATGTTTTTACCAGTGTCCTTGAAAATGTGCTCTAAGTAAGGAAAAACTGTAGGCCCTTCACAGTTTTAAACAATAACTGATGAAGTCCAAGAACTGGCTAATAGAAGTAAAAGGAAAAGGAGAAAATATGTTAAAGAAATAACACAAGAAAACTTTTTCAGAACTCAGTGTTTCTGAGTTGAATGCTCAAGGTAATGAACAACCAATATATCCGATACCAAGGAACATAAATTTGAAATTTTAGAACAGTAAATTATTTTACATTATAAAATCTCTCAAATTAAAGAAAAAGTACACAGAAGAACAAGAATCATAATGTCATTAGACTTCTCAATAGTAAAACTTTTTTTTTTTTGAGACAGGGTCTCGCTTTGTAGTTCAGGCTAGCTCTGAGCTCACTATGTAGCGCACGCAAGCCTCGAACTCAGCAATCCTCCTGTCTCTGCCTCCCGAGTGCTGGGATTAAAAGTGTGAGCCACCACGCCCAGCGAACTTTTTTTATTTTTTTGAGACAGGGTCTTGCTTTGTAGTTCAGGCTGGCTCTGAGCTCACTATGTAGCCTAGGCAAGTTTGGAACTCAGCAATGCTCCTGTCTCTGCCTCCCTAGTGCTGGGATTATAGGCGTGAGCCACCACACCCAGCACTGTGGTATGTGGTATTGATTGTTGGTGGGCCTGAGTCTCCACGCCCAGCATCCTATGTGGTTACCAGGGATCGAATTCAGGACCTTGCACTTGTGAGGCAGGTGCTGGAACCACTGAGCTACCCCTCCAGCCCTCAATAGTAAAACTTTAAACAAAGAAGTAATGGAGTGATATCTTTAATTATGTGAGAAAATAATTACCAATTTAAGATTCTATTATCTATCAAATTACCCTTCAAGTATCATGATACAGGAAAATATATTCCTACTCTCAGCATTTTTAACTGCTCATCCTTTTTGAAGAAGTTACTGGAGAGTCAACTTTGAATGAAGGAATAAACCAAAACCTGAAAATATATTGTCTAAGAATCAAGAGATTGTCCCATGAAAGGGAGATCCTACTAAAAATCCTAGGCAGCTGTGTAGAAGTTTAGGTTAAAAATGTAAATTGGAGCCAGGTGTGATGGCTCATGCCTGTCATCCCAGCACTCGGGAGGCAGAGGCAGGAGGATTGCTGAGTTCGAGGCTTGCCTTGGCTCCATAGTGAGCTCAGGGCCAGCCTGGACTACAAAGTGAGACCCTGTCTCAAAAAAAAAAAAAAAAAGGAAATTGGAGCTGCACAGTGGAGGATTCTGAATGGTAATAAATTATCCTATATGTCTAAACCTGCAAAGAGAAATGGTACTTAAACAAGTAGATTTAGTTACAGCCACATAGAAAAGCCAACAGGCGAATGAAGCTAACTATTAACTTTAAGAGGAAACGTTATATAAAAGAGATATATTAGCAGTAATTTTGTGGCTCAGCTCAATGTTCTGTGCAGCAGGAACCTGGAAAAAAAACAGTGGTAGCTATTCTATTTTTAAACAAAGTGGATTTCAAGCAAAGACTAATTATGAGCGACAAAGAAAGTCACTATGTCTTTGTAAAGGGAACAGTCAAAGAGGAAGAGAGAACAATTGTGGGTATATGTGTGCCAAATACTAGGGCATCCAACTGTATAAAACAAATATTAAGAGACATGAAGAAAATCAAATAAGCATTAATATAATTTTAGTAGGGGAACCTTAATACCCCACTGTTAGATTATCTAAACAAAAACCATCACAGTGGGGCCGGAGGGTTAGCTCAGTGGTTCCAGCGCCTGCCTCGCAAGCGCAAGGTCCTGAGTTTGATCCCCAGTAACCACATATAATGCTGGGCGTGGAGACACGCCCACCAACAATCAACACCGCATACCACAATGCCGGATGTGGTGGCTCACGCCTGTAATCCCAGCACTCGGGAGGCAGAGACAGGAGGATTGCTGAGTTCGCGGCGGCTTGCCTGGGCACCATAGTGAACTCAGGGCCAGCCTGAACTACAAAGCGAGACCCTGTCTCAAAAGCAAAAAAAAAAAAAAAAAAACCATCACAGTGAAATACTAGTAGTGAACCAAATATTTGAACAGATGGACTTGGTAGATGTCTGTAGTGTTCCACCCCACAACATCAGAATGTCCATTCTTCATTGCTACTCTTGGTTCATTTTCCAGCACAGACCACGTGCAGCTTATAGAAAATGATTAAGCAAATGCAAAGGAATTGAAATTATCCCATGCATATTACCAGACCATAGTGCAGTGAAACTGGAAATACATGGGAAAAGAAACCCTAAGAACCTCATAAGTACATGGAAATTCAATAACGCTCTTGAACAACCAATGTGTCACAGATGGAATTAAAGAAATTAGTTTCTACAAAGATCGTTTTTTAATAAATCTCTTCATCTCATCATAGTACACGTGATAGTGGTGAGTTCTCATTTATTTATGTAAGCAGCACACACGACTCTAGAGCCTGGAATTATGCCAGATGTAGTACTTGGAGAGAACTACTGGAGGTTTTTCTTGCATTGACTTGTTTCATCTTTCTCTGTGACTCCTTTGGGGTTTAGAGATATGTCTAGAATAACTAATTCATATAATATCTTGGTACACCGTTGTCTTTCTCTGGGATATCATGTTGGTATTTGGGTAGGTTATGCACTGTGGTATGTGTGTCATCCCTGGTCTTTTCAAACTCCAGTTGCAGTAGTACTGCTTAGTTATTTCAACACTAAAAACTGCCCTCAACTTTGCTGATCTCCTCCCCTGCCATAGGGAGCAGTACCACTTCAGGTTGAGGACTCTTGCAGGTACTTACTCGCAGTGTTCCCATAGAATTTTTTTTTTTGATATCAGGGATTGAACTCAGGATCTTGCATTTGCAAGGCAGATGAGCTACCACCGAACTAAATCCCCAGCCCGAGTTTTTATTTGTATAATCTTATAATTGTGATATTTCAAAATACCTATAACTGACATCTGCTCATACTTTTCTATATTCTGATGAATTGTCTTGAGCTCTGCAATTTTAGCTTTTGTTGTTATATGACATGAGTTGGGGTAATTTTTTTAGGTTCTGTCTTTGTGAATGAGTATTCATTTTTTTTTTTTTTTGAGACAGGGTCTCGCTTTGTAGTTCAGGCTGGCTCTGAGCTCACTGTGTAGCCCAGGCACACCTGGAACTCAGCAATCCTCCTGCCTCTGCCTCCCAAGTGCTGGGATTACAGGCGTGAGCCACCACCCCAGGCACTGTGGTATGTGGTATTGATTGCTGGTGGGCGTGAGTCACCATGCCCAGCAGTGTATGTGGTTACCGGGGATCGAACTCAGGACCTTGCGCTTGCGAGGCAGGCACTGGAACCACTGAGCTAACCCTCCAGCCCAAATTTGTAAAGATTTTTAAGGAGAAGAGTCGACATTGATAAGCAGGCAATGAAATGGGCATGCTGCCTCTCCCTGTCTACCTCTCTTCTTTTCCCCTTCTCTGCCTTCCTTTTTTCCTGCTCCTCTGCCTTTCACAATATTAGTGTGCAGTTGATTTAGAATCCCTTTTTACTGTGTCCCTTATATGTCTCTAAGTCCCTCTGTTCTTTGCATTTTTGTTGCACTACAAGTACCAAGTACGATTCATGGTTCATCATTATCACCACACCATGGGGAGGTGACTGGCACCAGGAATGAAGAAGTTAACCCTCCCAGTTTACACACGAGTAAGCAGAAGTTCAGAATGGTTTAAGTAATTTACCTGAAGTTTTCCTCTTATAAGTGGCAAGAGCAACATTGGAATCCAGTTCTGTTTTATTTGAGTCAGTCTTCCTGGCTACCATTGTTAGGTCCTCTTTTAAAGGAACTTTGTCCTCAGAAATTTAATGAACGAGTTATCAACCGGGTAATGCTTATATCTAGTTCATTAAAATCACATTTTGGAAGAACTAAATATCAACAGATTTAGTTAGTTCAGTGTTCTTCAGCTGATGAGTATTCAGGTGTTTGGTGACCGGCCCAAAGAGATTCACTGCTTCATCTGTTCCTACTTCCTTTCTCTGTGCCCAGCTGAACTCGGTTCCTCAGTACAGTATTGAGACAGGAGAGCTTAGAGGAGCCATGAACACAAAAAGGGATAAGGAAGAGTACTAAGGAATCTCTCTGCTTATTTAAAATTTTACTTGGAATATCTAAAGTTGTGAGAAAAATGAGTATCAAGGAACCTTACTTAGACCTTACATGCCTGAGAATTGGCTACACACAACTAAAACAATCAGTAATTAAAGACAATTACACAAACACATTTCTTTTACAACTCAAAGTAATTTAGTCTATCGCATTTAGAAAGCAAATATCCCTAATGAATATTAGATATTTGACCCTTGGTCCTTTGAATATTAAGATACCTGGCTGTAATTAACTTTTCTCCTTTTGTATTACAGCCTCATTATCTTAGTTACTAAGAATTGTAGTTATCTTTCAGAATGCCTTTGGTGGTTCTTCATAGAGTATGTTAGATTTTTTCTCTTTTAAAATATTCTTCTAGTCAAGACATTAAAATAAATGGGTTTCATTTTTTTAGATACCTTGGTAGAATCATAATAGCAGCTCTGAATTGAGTTTTATCTTTTCAAATTTATTGTTATCTTATAAATATGTCAAACAGGAGAATGTTTTCTTTTTCTGTATTTAATTATGCCAAACTGCTTCTATTGGAAATGTATTAACTTAGAGTGGAATAATTGGGCTTGGTAACATGTTAGTTAAAGTGGAAAGAAAGGAAAAATACATTTTTCATCAGTTGGCTTTCAGTGTTATATGGCCATTGCAATAAACTTGACCTCAGTCAAACCCAAGTATTCAGCAAAAATCATACTAGACACAAAGGAAAAAGGAAAATGAAGTGAGAGAATGATTCTCTCTCTCCCCATATACATATAATTCATATATATGTAGTACATATATATTATATATATATACATATACATATGTATATATATAAAAGTACAGTTTTTCTTCAGCTTCATGCTCTATACTTGATGGTAATTAAAATCTAAATAGTGTAAATGGGAGTTATTTGATCTGTTATCTACACTGACCTGAAGTCACTCTAATGTGTTTCCCAGTAAGAATTGAGGTTATCATTCATTTTAGAATTGGTAATTGCATTTCAGAAAAGCCCTGTTTCTTTCTTTTTTTTTTTTTTTTTTTTTGAGACCGGTTCTCGCTTTGCAGTTCAGGCTGGCCCTGAGCTCACTTGCCCAGGCAAGCCTCAAACTCAGCAATCCTTCCGTCTCTGCCTCCCGAGTGCTGGGGTTACAGGTGTGAGCCACCACGCCCGGCACTGCCCTGTTTCATTTTAACCAATATCACTAGTTACTGATTTTTAACATTCAGGATTAACTTTCATTTCATTTTACCAATTGTATGTGATGGTTAGTTTGTGTATTTCTGTTAGCTCTACAGAAACATAGATTTTTCTTAAAAGGTTATTTGTTTTACTTTATTCATTCTTATGTATTTATTGCTGTCTAATCAGTATATTTAATTTATAGTTTCATTTATTGTTTTAGTCAGTTCTATATTCAAGGCTGTTGATACTTGTGAAAGCAGTTCAATGTCCATGTTACATTATTTTGATTAAGAAGTTTCTAGTTTGAAAAATGCCAGCAGACATCTTGTGATATAATTAAACATGGCATACTCCAGGTAGTGTTATTCACTGTGAACATTGCTCGAGAGAGATGTCAAAATACTACATGGTATGTTAGGTAATAAGTAAAAGTTTTTCCTTCCATTCAATAGCTATCTGTTAAAACTAAAATTGTGAAAAATACAATATGGTAGAATTCAGCACTCTACATTTCAGCAGTTAACTTTTTAGAATTTTTAGGCCTCCTAATTTACTTCTTTCCTGGCACACCTTAGTTGGCTCTGTGTGACTGTGGTAAAGAAATAGCTGGAATATTCCATAAGCCTTACCTTACTACCTTCAAGAAATGTAGAAATAGAAATGGGTGATTTAAGAGCATATTGTTGATTAAATCATGAGGAAGACAGGAAGAGTCATTATAAATAGAGCAGAAAAAAATTAAAAGATTTGTTTTTATTGTAAAAATATACTAAACATTTTTATAATGACATCCATAAAAAATGAGATTTTGTCAAACTTTATTTTAAAAGGAATTTAGTCCTTTTTTTTTTTTTTTTTTTTTGCTTTTGAGACAGGGTCTCACTTTGTAGTTCAGGCTGGCCCTGAGCTCACTATGGTGCCCAGGCAAGCCACCTCGAACTCAGCAATCCTCCTGTCTCTGCCTCCCGAGTGCTGGGATGACAGGCGTGAGCTACCACGCCCGGCACTGTGGTATGTGGTATTGATTGCTGGTGGGTGTGAGTCTCCACGCCCAGCATTATATGTGGTAACTGGGGATCGAACTCAGGACCTTGTGTTTGCGAGGCAGGCGCCGGAACCACTGAGCTAACCCTCCGGCCCTAGTCTGTTCTTTTTTTGATGAAGGTAAATAAAGCACCAAAATTAATTTGACTAAAATTAAATTGTTTCTGGGCCAGAGGGTTAGCTCAGTGGTTCCAGCACCTACCTCGCAAGCATGAGGTCATGAGTTCGATCCCCGGTAACCACATACAATGCTGGGCATGGAGACTCACGCCCACCAGCAATCAATACCACATACCACAGTGCTGGGCATGGTGGCTCTCACGCCTGTAATCCCAACACTCGGGAGGCAGAGACAGGAGGATTGCTGAGTTCGATGCTTGCCTGGTCTACATAGTGAGCTCAAAGCCAGCCTGAACTACAAAGCAAGACCCTGTCTCAAAAAGAAAAAAAAAAATTTGTTTCTCCCATGAGTAGTTTAGTTTAAGCTTAAGAGGGAGGCTTAGTTTAAGCTTAAGAGGGAGGCTTATTGGTTTGGTTTCTTGGAGACTGTATCTGCAGAGATGTAGGCTTAGACTCACACACCTGAAAATATGAGGGTGATTCTCTTAGGAAACCTGTATTACCAAAGTTTTAAAAAGTCTATCTAAAAACAACAAGTTGGAATTTGACTTTAAACAGGAAAGTAGCAGAGCCCATAATAGTAATTTAAATTTTTTTCCTAAGTGTTTACCCACTTAGGAATAGTTATATAACTGGTGACAGGGTTTATTCTTGATGTGTCAGATGGTGCTTTTTTTGTTGAGAGCATAGTTTTAACAGATGTTTTGGATTTTTCAGGTGGAGTGAATTGTGATAAGTAATTGACATTTTATACTATGAGAACCACATTTCCATGTGGGTTAAAATCATAAATAACTTTATAGTATGCAAATCACTTTTCTAGAATCCTATTTCAATCTTAGAAGATACTCTACGCTTTTAAAAACCCCATCCTATCCTGGAGTCTCTTAGATCGAGTCCTACAAGAGGTTGTCACCAGATGAGCACATCTCTAAACTGCAGAGAATCCTCTCCTGACCCTCACAGCAGCCCGGTCTTTCTATGGGCTGCTTTGTTGGGAAATTCTGTCTTACATTAAACAGTCTTCTTATACTACCTACCCCTTCATTGTAGTTCTGGCAACATAAAACAATCCAACCCTGCTTCTACCTGCCAGTCATCTTCAGATATTTGAAAAGTTACTATTCATCTTGGCATTTATAATTCCTGTGGCATCTAGTTCTTTATAGCTGGATGTATAACTTGATTATAGAGCTAAACACTTGAAATGTAAGATTTTATTATATGGGTGAACAATGGGTTGTTTTTCTTGCTAAACAGATCCCTTTACTTCTTTTTTTTTAATTGAATTCTTTATTGGTACAATTTATATACATCTCAAAATCACATATAACATTGGGAAATTTGTACCAGTATATGCCACAAGTTAATTCTCATTTTTACCCATATCCCTACCCACTCCCCCCTCCTCCCCCCTTATACATGCTCTTTTATTTTCTTTCTGTATCATATTTATTCCTTCCC
>PVIC010022985.1:7840-20738 GCA_004025085.1 Thryonomys swinderianus | reverse complement strand
TCACCACTGCCAGTATTGTTGTATGTGGTTAAGTGGTATCAAACCAGGGACCTTGAGCTTGTTAGGCAGGCACTGGAACCACTGAGCTAAATCTCTGGCCCAGATCCTATCTTATAATACAGTTTTAAAAGGGCTTTAAGATACACTCAGTGGCAGACCACTTGCCAAGTGGGCAGGGGGTGACGGATGTAAACCCCAGTTCTACACAATAAGCAAACAAAACATAACTTTAAATATTCTTAAAATGTGTAAGAGAACAAAATATTAAGGAATTACCAAACCAAAATTCACATGAATGCTAGATGTAGCAGAGAGTATTTGCTGTATCTCATTAATCTATTCTTGGTAAAGATTAGTTTTCAGGGATGCCAATACAACGGAGAATTAAGGAAATAATAGAAAATTGAGACTAACATTCTGTGTGTAATTTTGTTTCAAATCATTTGCAAAATTCTAAGCTGTTTGAGTATAGGGTATGATACTAATATATCAAGTAGAACACAGAATCTATGAAATTAAAAGTGTTGATTTAAATAGTTTCAAGTGCTGTAGAACAGTTTGGAGTTCAGGACTCAGTAAACTGAAAATTGTAGTAAGTATACCATAGTATTTTTGATGTTGGGCTAAGTGCTGAGGACTACACTCTTGTGATAAGCAGAGGGCAAACACACACCTGATTTTGTACATACAAAAATTCAATCATTAGTATGCAAAGATAATCTTTTTCAAACACTTCCTGCCTATCAGCAAAGCAAAACACTGGATGTTCTTTTGAAGAAAACAGCATCATAAAAACTCTATGTTTCAAACACAATATTATGCCTCAAGTTTATCAGGGAGAAAGATAGATTAGTATGAGAGGATGAGAGAGCAAGAAATAGAGACAGAAAGAGACAGTGACATAGAGAAAGAAAGGAAATGACTGGGGCAGGAATCTGAAACAAAGATCATGAGGCCGGCAGTCAAAGACACTATGGGAGACATTCTGAGCTTAGGCTCACAACAGACAGGAAGGAGGCTTTCTGGTTCTTCAAGACAACAAGAGGACCTTATTGTCATCTCATTTTCTTAACATCCTGATATGATGTTACTTTCACTATTCTTCCTTAATCTCTCTCTCTCTCTCTCTCTCTCTCTCTCTCTCTCACACACACACACACACACACACACACACACGCACGCACACAGCTCCTATCTTTATCATACTTTCCTGACCTCTGTCATAAGCCAGAGGACCATGTGTGCCAACTGTTTTAGACTAGCTAAGGGTAAACCCATCACCTGTATACTATCACTAGCATTGAGGTTTTGATTTCATATCTGTGGTTCTGACAGCCATGCTGGTGTCCTCCAGGTACATACAAAAAAACCCAAAAAACCAAAATACTCTGTCCTGAAATAAGGGTGGTGACTTTAATTAACAGACATGTTCCTGAATTACCATCCCTGACAACTTCCCAAATTCTAGGAAAACAAAAGAAAAGTCAACCCTAAAACCCACTGCAGTTGTTACTTCTGGCTCTGCCTGCCCTCGGAGCTACAGGGTGAACTTTTATTACTGACAGTTGTCACTCCTGAGATCTGCTTGCTGAAAATTTTTCCAAGTATACTTTAACTTCAATATAAAACAGATGGGGCCACTCTGAGTCAAACATGCTCTTGAGTCTTCTCATTGGCTGGTTTCCATTCTATAAAATATGCTTTCCTTTAATAAATCTCTTTCTTGCTATTTCTGTGTGTTCTGCTCAATGCTTTGTTCAAGACACAAGAACCTGGATACTGGGTGAGAAAGACACCACCTGTCCAGGAACAGTTATTTGAATATTTCAAGTATCAACAGTGACTTTAAAATAACTATAACTGGTATTTTTAAGCAAATAAAAGACAGAAAAATCTACAAGAGAACTAGAATATACATAAAGAAGGAAATGGAAATTGCAAATATAAAGAAGACAGAAACAGCTAAGCTTAAGATATAGGTTGGTGGAGGGGGTAGAAGGAGGGCAGGGGAATGGGAAAAAAAAGATCAAGATGGGTAAAGAATCAAGATGGGTATCATGCACAGGTACAAATTCTCGATGAATGGGAAAATCATGCATACTTAAAATGTAACAATAAACACATTTTAAAAAATTACAGCTGGTTCTAATAATACTTTAGACCCCAAAGAAAAATGAACAGCAAAATGGAAGACTGGACACTAAAAATAACATCTACACCAAATTATTGAAAGAAGAAAGAGTAGACAATACAAAAAGAGTATGGGTGTAATAGGCTATGATGACAGATATAGATATATTTTATGAATATCCTGTGATGTGAGAGGAAATGGAATGTGAGCAGTATTTGAAGAAATACTGTCCAAGAATTTTTGTTCTTTTTTAAAAACTGATTTTAGCCGGGTGTGGTGGCTCATGCCTGTAATCCCAGCACTCAGGAGGCAGGAGGATTGCTGAGTTCGAGGCTTGCCTGGGCTACTTAGTGAGCTCAGGGCCAGCCTGAACTGCAAAGCAAGACCCTGTCTCAAAAAAAAAAAACTGATTTTATTGGTACATTTTATATATACATTGTGAACACATTCAATATTGAGAATGTGTACCTATACCGGACACATCTTGAATTCTCATTTTTTTTCATTCCCCTAACTTCCCTACAATCCCCCTATATAAATAAGCTTTGTTTCCATTTTTTTATTTGTATTATCAAATGTTCAAGAAATTTTGAAAATTGATACAAGTCATCAAGTTATGGGTTCAAGAATTTTTATGCATCCCACTGGGTTAAGTCCCAAGAAAGCCAAACCTAGGTAAGCTCTTGATAGTAATACTACTAAAACAAGAGGCGAAAAAATTATTCTATTACAAGTTAAAGGAGAGATCGAGGGTTCAGCTCAGTGGAACCAGGTCTGCCTTGCAAGCACAAGGTCGAATTTGATCACCAGTACTACAAAAAAAAGTGAAAAATATTGATAATTCATTTTTTTAAAAAACACCAAACAGGGCTGGAGATTTAGCTCAGTGGTTCCAGTGTCTGCCTCGCAAGCACAAGGTCCTGAGTTCGATCCCCGGTAACCACATATAATGCTGGGCATGGTGACTCACGCCCACCAGCAATCAATACCACATACCACAGTGCCAGGCTTGGTGGCTCACGCCTGTAATCTCAGCACTTGGGAGGCAGAGACAGGAGGATTGCTGAGTTCGAGGCTTGCCTGGGCTCCACAGTGAGCTCAGGGCCAGCCTGAACTACAAAGTGAAACCTTGTCTCAAAAAAAAAAAAAAAAAAGACCAAACTGTGTCTTAAAAACAGAAGTTAATGGAAATTATATACATTTGTCTTCAAAGGGCCTAAAATAGCAGTTAGACCTGACCATAAACAAAAACAAACAGAAGCTAAAGACAATGGAAGATGAATTTCAACTGTTGAAATTAAAAAAAATGAAAGTGTCAGGCTGGAGATTTAGCTCAATGGTGCCGGCGCCTGCTTCGCAAACGCAAAGTCCTGAGTTTGAAGTCGGTAACCACATACAATGCTGGGCGTGGTGGCTCACACCTGTCATCCCAGCACTCGGGAGGCAGAGAAAAAAAAAATGAAAGTGTCAATTTAGACTTCGCTTTCAAAGTTAGCTTTCAAAAATTAAGATGAACAAATTTTCAGAAAGAAAAATTATTCATTGTAGGAAGTCATATACCATAAAAAATTAGTTAATTATGCAAAAGAAAGATGATTCTATAAAGAAACATCTTGAAGTGGGAAGAAATAAAGATGCCATAAAGAATAAATATGTAGAAAATGTACATATTAAAAGGTATACACATATTTGTCTGATGGTTATGATGTCAGTAGGTGACAGGAATTTTCATCTGTACTTTATCAGACTACCATCACATATGAAGTCCATCCTTAACTAATTGTCATTACATACTGTATGTCTATATACAAAAAGATTGATAGTAAAACTGGAAAAAAACTAAAATAATGTAACAATATTAATATCAGATAAACTAGATTTTAAAATGAGAAATACAACTTCAGCTGAAAACACAATAAACAAATTAAAAGTTATAAAATAAGTTGGTAAGATCACACAAAATTCTCACAATACTCAAAGGGAGCAATTTAATGAGACGAAGAGAGAAGATGAGAAAATCTGAACAAAGCCACCTATTTATGATTAGAAACCTTTATAGGAAGATATTTTAGATCCAGTTAATCATTTGTTTTAGGAAGATGTTTATATAAATCCTTTGAGAAGAGAAAAAGAGAAAACTCTCCAAATCATTTTACAAGGCCAGAATAACCTTAATAAAAAATCTGATAAACACATGAAAGGATGGTGGGATAATAGGTAAATGTCTTTCATAAACTAAAGAAACTTACATCAAATCCTATACCAAACCAAATAGATGGTGATATAGCAGACTATTATACATCAATACAAAAGAATGAGCTATTATTAAACACAATGATATGGATATTTTTGAATGAAAGAAGCCACATACAAGAAGGATTACACAGTATATTCATTCCATTTATAGACAGTTTTAATAGAACCTAACTAATCTGAGTTGATGGAAGATCTGTTACCACAGGATATGTTATGGGGAAGGAGGTACCAGGAGTCTTCTGAGAACTGCCAAAATTCTTTGCTTTCATCAGGGCAGTGGTTACAGAGGCGCATTTATTTACAAAAATCTATTGAACTATACCTTTAAAATTTAAGCATTTTACTATACACATGGTAATCTGATATTAACTCCCACTAACACATATAATTTCCTCAGGAGATTTTGAGTATGTAGTTATTAATTCACTCTAGCTCTTAAAATTCATGATTCTACTGCCAACTCTCACTAGTTGATTAGATTCTTTACTATATCTCCCTAACAACAGTAGATCAACACTAAAAACAGAACTAAAAGCTTTAGATAATATAGAATATATCTAAAAGTAGCTTTAACAGCTTAAGTGAAAAACATTTAAAATACCATAAATTAAATGGCCAGCAATTTTCTTGAAAATCTTTCCAATGAGAGGTAAACCAGTGTTTTAATTAGAGCAAGAGCCTACTTTATACCAGTGCTGACAATAATGAGGACAACAACAACAACCAACACTAAAATATTACAAAGCCAAGTTGGTAGATAAATATATGATTTTTAAGCTCTGGAGAAGAGCTAAATCTAAATGTCAAATTATGTAACTGAATGTTTTACCCTCCACAGTTTCAAAGATGTAGAAATGCCAACAGTAGAGTTCTTGAAGTTTAGAGGCAATTTAGGAAATAGTACAAAAATCACAGTTGAGACTTTGAAAATCTGTGTTCTAGTTCTGGCTAAGTCACTGGCTAGCTGCATGATTTTGGAACAGTCATTTAAAATGTTCATATTTTTATTTCTTCTGATAAAAATATTAATATTATGGACCTCCAACATTATCAGTTGACTAGACAGTAGAACTATATTATGGCAATTATTATCATTAATATTCATTTCTCTATTTTATTTTTGGAAGGGAGCTATGCTCACCATTCTACCACCAATGCACATTCTATTTTCTTTTTGAAATGCTTACTGTTGGGTTGGTGTTTTGAAAGTCCTTGTTTTAATAACCCAAATTATTTGGAAATTTCAAAAATCCACATCGATTCCTCTGGCCAAATGAAAACATTATAGTTGTACTCTAAGAATACACCATATTTGTATGACACATTACAGGAGATAAATGGAGGTCATTCTCTTTTCAAAATGGAAAATTCTCCCTAAACAAAAATGTTTCTTTATATCTGTTACTTAAAGAAAAATGAGGGATTACTATTGGATCATACCAACTCACTGTTAGCTATGATTTCAAAGCTGATTACTTCCACCACCTATTGCAGGCCTATGAGGATGCCCTAAGTTTCAGTTTCATTGTGTTTTTCCATATCTAAATATCCCATGTCACTAAGTTGTTCTCTCTGAACTCATGTTGCCCAACTCCTCCAGACTAAGCTATTTCTGCCAGCCTTGCTTTACCAGCTAGGTACCCAAGTAGATCTAGAATGTTTTTTTCCTTTTCTGCCAGCCTGATTCACTCCTACACACATTCTGAGACTCAACTGAGGTGTCACTTCTTCTAAGAAGCTGTATTTAACCCTCAAATTCACATAGGTACCTTCTCTGTGCTGCCTCTAAAACCTGTATGTCCCATCCCAGCAATCACCATGTTACCTTGTGAAATGCTTATTATCAAGAAAGTACCTGGGGGGCCGGAGGGTTAGCTCAGTGGTTCCGGCGCCTGTCTCGCAAGCGCAAGGTCCTGAGTTCGATCCCCGGAAACCACATATAATGCTGGGTGTGGAGACTCACGCCCACCAGCAATCAACGCCGCATACCACAATGTGCCGGGCGTGGTGGCTCACACCTGTCATCCCAGCACTCGGGAGGCAGAGACAAGAGGATTGCTGAGTTCGCGGCAGCTTGTCTGGGCTACATAGTGCGCTCAGGGCCAGCCTGAACTACAAAGCGAGACCCTGTCTCAAAAAAAAAAAAAAAAAAAAGAAATTACCTGGGGTGGGTAGGGATATGGGAAAAAAAAAAGAATTAACTCATGTCATATACTGGAACAAATTCCCCAATGTTGAATGTGATTATGAGCTGTATATAAAATGTACCAATGAAGAATTCAATTAAAACAATACAAAAAAAATGAAAAAAAGAAAGTACCATGAAAAAAATCCTTTAAGGATAAGTCATCTCTTTTTCTCCTTTGTAACTTGGCATTCAATGAGCTTCTGCCGTAATGTTTGCTAAGTGAATAAATGAATGAATGTATAAATTAGTCTATGAATAAATTAAATAATATCTGTTATTTCTTCATTCTGGCTTCTGTGGCTTTCTTCTCATCACTTAGGTCTCCCTGCATTTTTCCATTCTATCTAGCAAAAAACCTACTCTTCAGTTACTAGAGTCCTGCCTTATGCATACTAGAGTAAAACACTGAGGACATAATAAAAAAAGAACTTTAACCTCAAGGATATTACAATTGATTAGGAAAGAGGTAAATGTAAATAGTTTCTATGATATAGTGTTACTAAGACATGGCAGAGTGAAGTAGTGGAGTCCAATGTGATTACACAGGAAAGGATGATCCTGGTCTGATAGGATAAGGTCATGATAGATGATGAATGTCTGATAGATCATGGATATCTTTCTAAGGAAGGTTCTGCCTCACCCAACGTTTTAAGTAGAGAAAATATTTACATGTAAAAGTTAAGGATTTGGGGGTAATGTGAAACACTTCTTGTAGGGAAATCAAAACTATAGAAACAGATACAGAAATGTGAAATAACATGGTACAGAGGATGCTTCTAGAATCAAAGTAAACAGTAAATTTAAATAAATTTACTGTGTAAGTTACACACTCTTATCAGTAAAAAAGATGGAAATACAGTCCAGGTTTCCTAATTCCCAGTCCAGTATGACCTAAAAGGTATTAGAGTACATGTGGCCAGCATCTGTGGCTCTCCAATGGAAAAAGCTCATATGTGACACTCTCTTTGCCTAGCTGGTAGACTTCATGCTTCATGCCTTCTTTCTGTTTTTGTGGAACATTTCAGTCAAGGAAAGTTGAGAAATGAATTTGATAATTCAAAGACTTATAACATAACACAACAAGTATGCTGGGAATTCTGTATGTTCAAACCCCATAATGTGACATGATAAAGTGATATAAACAAAGCCCAGACGTCATCCAATATATTTTTCTGACAATATATCTTTGTCTAAAGAGTGACAATTCTAAATTAATAAAAGTCACCAGAGTTGTTGTGAATTACTGAGATAAAGGGGTTGTCACCTAAGATGTTCAAAATGTTTCAATTCCAATTTTGAAAATACCTGAAAAAAGTAAGACTCTTCCTGTAATACATGGTAGCTCCTGCCTATTATTAGGTATTCTTTGCTCATAAGCAGCATTTCAACCAATTATGCTGCAACATCAGTGTCAGTATGTCTTTTTAACAGCTGAGAAAAACACAGGCTCAGAGATCTTAAATCATTTCTAGGCCCACAAACCTTGTAGAGATGGAGGATTCAAACTTGAGTCTGACTCTAAATCTAGTGTTATTTCTAAAACCAGAGATAAATATGCATGTGAGCATATTCTCCCCATCTCTCTTCATCTCAGTTGTGGGTTCAGAAAAGTATTTCCAGATAAAAAGTCAGAAGAACCTAGTTACTTAATCACTATTTTTTGTTTTATATCATTTCTATCATTAAGGGTACGTCTAAATGATCCTGTTTCTAATAGTTCTGACATTCTATGACTGTGAGGTTTTAAAATATTCTTACATAACAACTTTTCCATGGAAAGGTCATGGCCCTGTGAGTTGCCTGTAGTGGGCAGATAGGATGATAAAACCCTCAGAGAAATTGAGTTCTCTGTGCTTATCAAAGTAAAAAAAATAGGTGCCTAGCTGCCAAAAAGTAAAGGAATAAGTCCTTGGGAGATGAACTTGGTTAAGGCAGAAGCTTTTTTATGTCAACACTGTCAGCAACAAACTTAATGTCACAAATGCAGTGATAACTCAAGAAAAACAAGTTGTTGCTTTCACTAAAGTTGGTAGGCCCTAGTACCAAGGGATTTTGTAGAGCCCACACTAAAATCTCAGACCTAAGCCCTGGTCTTAGATTTTAAAAAGCCAGTATCTTACCGATAAGATATTGGTCAGCATTTAATGACTTCTTCCCTATGTCCACGGCCAAAGACATTCTATAAAATCCAAAGGAACTCATCTTTCTTAACTAATTTCTCCAAACTATGATTCCTACCCTTCTGCCTTTCTCATATTTGTCTGATCACTACTTTCTGTTCCATTGCCACACATTTGAGCAAGAAACGTTTCATTCACTTATGTTTACAACATGCAATGAGTTCTTACTATGTGCCCAGTATAAACTTCTTGAAATGAGTCCTAGCTATGCTGAGGTCTAAAGCATGAGGGAGAGACAGACACAAGGATAGACAGAGACAGACAGACAGACAGACAGACAGACAGACAGACAGACAGAGAGTGGGGGCAAGTGAGCAATCAGAGAAGAGGAGAGTTTCAACAGGGAAATATACACAAAGAACATAAGATAGAAAAAGTACTCAAAAATTAGGAGTAATTCAGTATGGTGAGATATAGACTACGTCAGGGAAGTTGCAAGGGATGAAGCTGATAAGCATGGGATGGCTTGGTATGAAACAGACAACCCTGATTCTCTCTCTTATTCGCTATGTGACCAATTTAAGTTTCACTATGTGACCAATTTAAGTTTCCTTCTGCCTATAGCACTTGGTGTCTAGCATTTAGTGGGTACTTAAATGTTAACTGAATTTGCACCCTGAACAGAAAAGGGGAAATGGAACTAGAAAAAAATATCAGACAATAGGACTGGATAGTTTTTCTTCATGTGACAAAAAAGCAGATTTTTTTTTGCGTGGTCCAGGATTCCAATTCTGATGTTCCCTTAAACAACAGACCAAAATTCAGACCCAGTAACCAAAACTTGTGGCTGTTATGCTTCCCTAAATTTTAGGGTATAGAATCACCCCAGCAGCTTCCTCATTCCTCATGCTATGAGCTGTGCACAGAGACCTAAGAAAGTTGCCAGCCATGAGATTCTTTTCCCCTCCAATACAAACACACATGGCACAGGCATATGATTCCCATCTGGATCCACCCCCGACTTCCGGCCAGGAGGCTGCTGTGTAGGCAGGAACGTCTGCTTATGAATTTGCCAGCCTAACCTGGCACCCTAAGCTAGCCTTCTCCAAGAAGTAAAACACAGTGCTGGCAAAGCTCACACTTATGTAAATTCTTTTCAGAATCCTACCTATCTCTACCTTTTTCTTGCCCTGGCAAACAAGGTTGTTGATCTAGGCAAGGGCCAAGTCTGCTCAGATCAAATTAATGGGACAAAACAGATTTTCACTGAATTCAAGGAACAGATGCTCGCCTGTGAGGAGAAAAGGTTGAAAGTATCGCCCATCACCCTAAGGCCAGTAGGTACAGGGGTTGTTATTCAATGATACAGACCCACTCTGGTTCCCTGATGGCGTCAGTCCCCAGCCACTCAGAACTATTACTGTTATTATTCCTGCTGGATTCTATGCCTTAGTCAAATTGGCAACATTCCTTTTATTTGCAAACAGATTGCAAAATAAGAACCCCAGGAAGAACACAGGCTGGCCAGGCTCCAAGGACTTTCAGCAGCAATAATGCTAAATCAGGGTTGTGTCCTGCTCTCCAAACAACAGCAGGTGCTGGCAATGCTTCACAAAGCCCTGGATCATCAGGATACCTGGGGGCTTTCCTTTCTTCCCTCCCTCCCTCTCTTCTTTCCTGAAGTATGTAATCTGGGAAGAAAAGGAAAAATGGTCATGGAATTTACAAGCAAGGATTGATGACTGGGGGTCCTAACTTGTTCATGAGTTTTTGACACTGCTTTATCTTCAAGAAATTTAGCCCAGCACACAGAAACTTTCTTTGTATAATTTCCTTCAAAATTAACCTTTTGTCTTCTCTCTTGGCCTGGCATTCACAATCTGGTACAATATGCCGTGTGTTATGTCCCGTTTTTCGTCTTGAGCTAATCCTACACATGTTTCCTTTGCTCAGGAACCAGCTTTATTTTTAAACATGAGCAAAGGTTAAAACAACAATAACAATGGCATTGCCATTTACTAAGTACTTATAGGCTTTGTGATAAGTGCTTTATATGTATGTACTAGTTCAATGATAAAAAAAATCTAAGTCTCTATTTTTATTTGCATTTTCATTTGAGTAAACTAAGGCTAGGGATTGTAAGTAACTCACATAGAGTAATAAAGGTAATTTGTGAGCTATCTGTACTGAAGTATCATTTACTCTTTTAAAATAATTATTAGAACATAAGTCCTGCTGTCTCCCTTTTAAAGATGAGGGCATGTTATGGTTTGTATCTGGTTGTCTCCTCAAACCCTCATGCAGTCAGAGGGATTTTCGAGAGGTAGTTGAATCTAGAGGGTGTGATGCTGAGATGAGGGTGTGTGATTACTAAATCAGTCTGTTGATTAGCCTGACACCCGTCTAATCCCCACAGTCTGGATAAAATAAGATAAAAGGGGCAGAAAGATGCTATTCAAATACCCTTATTGCTTTTACAACCATGTGGGTGCCAAGAATGGTTTCTCCTCTGTGGTGCTCCTCTGCCATGAAGATAGCCAATTATGGACTGAAACCTCTACACACTATGAGCTGAATAAACTTTCCCCCTTTAACTTTGGGTGTTGGGTATTTTGTGTTCGCAAGGAGAGAAAAGTAACTAAGACAGAGGACATTTCTACACTTAGTAACATGGCCAAGCAACATAGCTTATGAAAGAAAGGGATTGCAAATAACCCTACTTCATTCCACAGCTCTTGCTCTTATCCACTATAAGAGAGGGATTAAATTAGCTACTTCCCTCCTTCAGAATGAATATCAAATTTCTGCTTCATAGTACTGGATGGCTCAAATAGTGTGTGAATGAAAACATGTTGTAAGCAGTGTGATAGTACTTGAAGTTAAATTGGTATCATTTAATTTATAAGGCAAGAACATTTTATTTATTTCAATAGACTGGTTTGTTCCCCTTCCAAAATATATACTAATCTCTTTTCCATTCCTATCACATTAGTTAGGACTTCCTGTACTTACAGTGTTGAATATGAGTGATGAAAAGTAACATCCTCCTGCTGTATCTAGTCTTTTAGAGAAAACATGCAATTTGTTGTCATTTTTAAAAGTTAGGTGTATCTTTCTGATAGAAGTTCTCTATCACTTGAAGACATTTATTTCTAGTCCAAATTTGTTAAGTGTTATTTTATTATCATAAATGGGGATTCAGTTTTATCAAATGTATTTTGCTCATTAACCTGCATTTGAATGACAGTTTTTCCATTATTTTGTGACCCAAGTCAGTCAACTTTTTTCCTTAATTAGTAAAATAGGAAATAATAATGTTTCACTGGAATGTAATATGGAGATATAAAAAATATAATAAAAATGGGGCTAGATATGCAACATTGAAAAATAATGAGACAAGGTCAAATTTGTGTCATTATTTTTAAAATCTAACTCAGTAACAACTGGAGAAGAATACACATGCTTCCTAGTGACTCATTAAGCAGAAAATTCATGGGCTTATGTTAATATGGCTTCCCCATACAGGAGCCAATGTGAGTGTTTTACAAATCACAAACTGAACATATCTCAACACTTTTGAAACATCTTATATTCCTTCCTATTTGCAACAGATTCTAATCTCTTCATCATAGCAATTTTAGCTTAGGTATTCTTCCCTGAACATCTCTCCAATCCATGTATTCTACTTTAGCCATGATATAGTGATAGCTAACTCATTCTACTATTCTGTATATGCCTTATTGGAACTCTGCCTATTCTGTAATATTCAGGAATAAACTTTGGAATCTTTCTCCACAGCTGTGATCAGAACTCTTCCCTTTCTTTGTAAACTGTTTATGTCGTACCACTGATCTATGTACTATCTGTGTACCTGTTTTTTGTGTCAATGCCATGCTGTGTTGATTACTATACTTTGGTAGTATTTTTTGAAGGTAGATAGTGGGATGCTTCCTCCATCTTTTTTTTTTTTTTTTTTTTTTTTTGTGGCTCCATATAAACTTTAGGATTTTTGTTCTTTGTAATTCTGAGGAGACTTACTGGCATTTTAAAAGGAATTGGATTGAATGTGCAAATCATTTTGGGTAATACAAACATTTTAACAATATTGATTTTTTCAGTCTATGAAAATAGACTATCTTTCCACTTTTTGTTATCATCTTTGACTGTTTTCATTTTGCTTAAATGTATTCCTAGGTTGGCTTG
>PVIC010022984.1:0-20157 GCA_004025085.1 Thryonomys swinderianus | reverse complement strand
TTTCATCAAAAAAGAAAACTACAGGCCAATCTCTCTAATGAACACTGACATAAAAATCCTCAATAAGATACTGGCAAACAGAATACAGAGAGTTATCAAGAAAATCATATACCCTGCTCAAGTCGGATTTATCCCAGGGATGCAAGGCTGGTTCAACATACATAAATCAATCAATGTAATACACTATATTAACAGACTCAAGGACAATTATCTCAATAGATGCAGAAAAAGCTTTTGACAAAATCCAACACCCATTTATGGTCAAAACCCTACAGAGAATCAGAATCGATGGACTTTATCTCAAATTAATACAAGCTATTTATAAGAAACCAACAACCAGCACCATACTTAATGGGCAAAAACTGAAACCTTTTACACTAAGAACAGGAACGAGACAAGGATGCCCTTTGTCATCACTCTTGTTCAATATAGTGCTGGAAACATTAGCCATAGCAATCAGGCAGGACAAAGATATAAAAGAAATAAAGATAGGAAAGGAAGAAGTTAAACTGTCATTATTTGCTGATGATAGGATATTCTATCTGGAGGATCCTAAAAACTCAAGCAAAAGACTGCTAGACTTAATTACCAAATTTAGTAAGGTTGCTGGATGGATACAAGGTCAACGCTCAAAAATCAACAGCTTTTGTCTACACAAACAACAGACTCACTGTAAGAGAAATTGGGGAGTCAATCCCTTTCACAATAGCACCCAGAAAAAAGAAATATCTAGGAATCAACCTAACAAAGGAAGTGAAAGACCTCTACTCTGAAAACTGTAGGACTCTGAAAAATGAGATAGAAAAGGAGATCAGAAAGTGGAAAGACATCCCTTGTTCCTGCGCAGGGAGAATCAATATTGTCAAAATGGCTATACTCCCACAACTACTATACAGATTCAATGCAATTCCAATTGAAATCCCAACACTACTTCACAGAGGTAGAGAAAATAATACAAAAATTCACCTGGAACCACAAGAAACCTAGAATAGCAAAAGCAATTCTAAGCAACCACGACATGGCAGGGGGTATTACAGTTCCCAATTTAAAACTCTACTATAAAGCCCGCTGCAATAAAAACTGCATGGTACTGGCAAAGTAACAGACCCGAAGACCAGTGGAATAGATTAGAAGATTCAGAAACAAAACCAGATACACTAAGCCACCTTATCTTTGACAAAGGAGCCAAACACCCTCAATGGAGGAAAGACAGCCTCTTTAATAAATGGTGCTGGAAAAACTGGGCTTTAACCTGCCAAAAAGTAAAGCTAGACCTATCTCTCTCACCATGCACAAAACTAAATTCACAATGGATATGAGACTTAAACATTAAAACAGAAATAATAAACCTGCTGGAAAACAGGTTAGGCAAAACTCTTGGAGACACTGGCTTAGGCAGAGACTTCATGAATAAAACCTCTATAGCATAAGAACTAGCAGAAAAAATCAACAAATCGGATCTAATCCTACTAAAAAGCTTTGGCACAGCAAAAGAAGTCATTGGCACTGCTAAAAGACAACCAACAACATGGGAAAAAAATCTTTACTAGCTGTTTATCAGACAAAGGGCTATTATCTACAATATATAAGAACTTAAACAGATCAGCCTCTCCAAGTTTAAAGACCCAATTCAAAAATGGGCATCTGGGGCCGGAGGGTTAGCTCAGTGGTTCCAGCGCCTGCCTCGCAAGCGCAAGGTCCTGAGTTTGATCTCTGGTAACCACATATAATGCTGGGCGTGGAGACACGCCCACCAACAATCAACACCGCATACCACAATGCCAGACGTGGTGGCTCATGCCTGTCATCCCAGCACTCAGGAGTCAGAGACAGGAGGATTGCTGAGTTTGCGGCGGCTTGCTTGGGCACCGTAGTGAGCTCAGGGCCAGCCTGAACTACAAAGCAAGACCCTGTCTCAAAAGCAAAAAAAAAAAAAAAAAATGGGCATCTGAAATGAACAGACACTTCTCAGAGGCAGAAGTCAAAGCAGCCAAGAAGCATATAAAGAAATGCTCAACATCACTGGTCATTCGAGAGATGCAAATGAAAACAACACTGAGATTTCATCTTACTCCACAAAGAATGGCTGCAATTACAAAAATCAACCAACAATAAATGCTGGCAAGGCTGTGGAGAGAGGAACCCTTCTCCAATGCTGGTGGGATTGTAGACTTGTGCAACTATTGTGGAGATCTGTGTGGAGATTTTTCAGAAAACTAGGACTAGGGGTCCCATTTGACCCTGCTATCCCCCTGCTAGGAGTATACCCAAAAGAATTTTAAAAATCACATTGGAAAGACAGATGTACACCATTGTTCATAGTAGCTCAGTTCATGATAGCTCAATCTTGGAAACAACCCAAATGTCCATCAACTGGAGAGTGGATAAAGAAGATGTGTTTTTTTTATAAAATGGAGAATTATTCTGCCATAAAGAATGACAAGATTGATTCATTTATGGGCAAATGGAGACATCTGGAGGACACACTAATAAATAAAATAAATAGATCACAGATAGGCAAATACTGGATCTTTTCTTTGATATGAGCACCTGTAGATGCAAATGAGCTCTAGAAAGTATGATAGTTTTTGTAGAATGGGAAATTTCCAAAGGAAATTTGGTGTGGGAATGTAATGAGGGGAAGGAATAAATATGATTCTGAAAGAAAATAAAAGAGCATGTATACAGGTGGGGAGGTATGGGTGGGTGTGGATATGGGTAAAAATGAGAATTAACTTGTGTCGTATATTGGTACAAATTCCCCAACGTTATGTGTGATTTTGAGATGTATATAAATTGTACCAATTGAGAATTCAAAAAAAATTAAAATTCACTATGTAATAGCAACCTTTCACATCTTATGTGTACTGTGTATCTTAATTACATTAAAGCATATACACTATTCCTCATTTACTGACCAATTCATTTAATGACCTAGGCTCAGGAGTATAAGTCAGTCCTTACAAGAGAAGTGTCTGTATTCGCATCAAGTATGCCTGAAGACAATTTTTAAAATGGCTTTTTAAAAAACTAATGGGAGAAAACAAAATGAGAAAACAATTAGATGCATCTCATTATTCCAGATTCTGACAAACCAAAAAAACATATCTTTCCCCGTAGTTTGCTAACTACTCTACAGTGAAAGAGTAGAAATTTAGATCTTTTATTCTTGAGGCAAGGTCTTGTTATATAGTTCAGGCTGGCCTTGAAGTTACTATGTAGCCCTCTTGCAGCTATTCTCCTGCCTCTGCCTCTCCAGTGCTAGGATTACAAGAGTTCACCACCACGACCAACTGATTTTCTGGTCTTATTACTCACTCAACAATGATATTTTTAAAAAAGGAATCCAAAGCTCTGTAATACTGACAGGTGTACATACAGAGCTATACATTCACTATCTCTGAAATAATAGAAATTCTACAAGAAGCAGAAAAATAAAAAATGAGTCCTAATTAAGTCACAAACCATCACAAGCCCTTTCCAGTTCACATTCCAATGGATGTACTTTAAAAGTTTTGCACCATCTCCTTCTAATAATGTTAGCACCCAAAGAAATCTTTATCAGGAATAATACTTACAAAGTTTTTGAGAAGCAAGTTGTATTGATTGACCCCATAGCCTTCGATCTTGGTTTTTGAGACTGTCATTGATGAAATGAACTGCAGGAATAGCTTTGTGCTGAGCATGTTTTAGTAGTTTTCCTGCCTTCATTCGATCTAACTCTTGCACAACAACCCAAGGAATTATTAACACTAGTCTGTCAAAGCCTAAAAAAATAAAAATATTTCTTAGAATGCAACAAACATTTATTGAGCCACTAAATCAAATTTCTGTATGAAGCAAAAATTTACAGCACATAGGCCCTACTTTTAAGAAATTCACAAAAAAAATGGAGGGATGATACATTAAGAGATTTGTAAAAGTGTGTGAGTCAAAAGAATACTAAAAGGCCAGGCATGGTGGCTCACGCCTGTAATCCCAGCACTTGGGAGGCAGAGACAGGAGGCTTGCTGAGTTCAAGGCTTGCCTGGACTACATAGTGAGCTCAGGTCCAGCCTGATTTAGAGTGAGACCCTGTCTCACAAAAAAAAAAAAAAAAAAAAGAATACTAAAAGATACTAGAGAACAAAAGAGATTAATAGATGATTTTTGTTAGAAGTTTCAACTTTAAACAAGTTCATAGTAACCAAACAAGTAATTTTAAATTACAATGAATACTATTAAAAAGAGTGAACTTCATGGTGCATGCCTATAATATCAGCATTCAGGAAGCTAAGGCAGGAAAATCAGCAAGAGTTTGAGGCCAGGCTGGGCCACACAATGAATTCAAGGCCAGCATGAACTATATAACAAGACCATGCCTCAGAAAAACAAACACGGAGCTGGAGATTTAGCTCAGTGGTTCCAGAGCCTGCCTAGCAAACACAAAGTCCCTAGTTTGGATCCCTGGTAACCACATACAATACCAGGCGTGGTGACTCACATCCACCGGCAATCAGTACTGCACACCACAGCACAGGGTGTGGTCGCTCACACCTATAATCCCAGCCCTCTGGAGGCAGAGGCAAGAGGACTGCTGAGTTTGAGGCTGACCTGAGATATATAGTGAGCTCAGGGCCAGCCTGAACTACAAAGCGAGACAGTGCTGAAAACCAAACAAACAAGGACAAAAAAGAGTGAATGTTAGACATAGAGTAAGTAGATTAACCTGTGAAGGAATTTTTCTTTTACCTTAAACCACTTATGCTTTATATAAATAACATAAAGCATATCCAAATGGAGATGTTTGTGAGGAAAAAAACCCATCTTTTGTTAATATAAAGTATCAATTCAACAAAGAAAATCAAAATCTGGGGCTGGGGATTTAGCTTAAGTGGTACTGTGCCTGCCTTAGAAACACAAGGGCCTGAATTCAATCCCCAGTACCACAAAAAAGAAAAAAAAAAGACAGATAGAAAATCAGAATCTGTAAATATGTTTTGCAAATACCTGATACTTCTGTTGTCTTCAAAATCCGAACAAATTTGAGATGATTCATCAGGATATTTGTGTCAATAACAATTAGAAGAAACTTTTTATCTGAAACAGTATCTGCTAAGAAAAAAAGAGGGAACTTAGGATTTCATGAAATTTGTTAATAGACTTATATAATTACTAAAATTTTTATATAAAATTAAATTTAAAACCACTGTGTCTTATTAACTGTACAAGAGAATCACACAGTTCAGTGGACTCTGAAGCTGACAGCTACCTGGCCCATCACTTTGTTTCCATGAGAATTTCTCCACAATTAATTAAGGGGATCCAGGGCAAGAATCACAATCCCTGTTTGGGAAAGAGGGTGAGGGTGGAGGAGGGACGAGTACTTCAAGGGGTTGAAGGAACATTTATCTAAGTCCAAGTGGGTATAGAAGATAAGATCTGGTGTAACAGAAACATAGAGGGGGCCAGAGATTTAGTTCAGTGGTTCTGGCACCTGCCTAGCAAGCATAAAGTTCCTGGTTCCATCACATACAATATTGTTGTAACCACATACAACAATATTGGACCTGGTGGTTCACGCCCACCAATAATCACTACCACAGACAACAGTGCCTGGTGTGGTGGCTCACACCTACAATCCCAGCACCTGAGAGGCAGAGGCAGGTGAATTGCTGAGTTCCAGGCTTGCTGGTGCTACATAGTGAGGTCAGGGGCCAGCTTGAACTACAACGTGAAACCTTGTCTCGGAAACAAACAAACAAAAAAAAAACCAGGAAAACTTGGGGCCAAGATTATGAATTGACCTAAAGAGAGCTCTTGATAGCATCCTTTTTTTGTTTTCTGATTTGAGACAGGGTCTCACCCTGTAGTTCTTCTGGCTGGCCTTGAATTCACTAGATAGGCTGGCCTTAAACTCACATGGATCCTCCTTCCTAAGGCTACTGAGTGCTGGGAATATAGGTGTGCACAACCTCACCCATCCAGTTTGATAGTATTCATAGGAGAAGTTCATTAGACAAGAAAAACAAAATTGCTTTCATTCTAGTTCTTTGAGGAAAGAATAGTAACCAATGTTTAATTTTTTACCAGTAGAGTGATAAATTGCTTAGTGTATTTTAAATCATAAACATACTTGCCCCAGCAGTTACAGTGTTTCTAAATCGTGTCCTGTATCACTTGTAGTTGCATACTCAGGCAGTATATGAGCTAATTTTAATATACTGAGTAAAATATAATTGAAAACCTAAATACATGTAAAAGAAAGTAAACATAATACTAGCATAATATTGCTATTTCATATGGTGTTTATGAGAATCAGGTAAGTTAATGAATAGAAAATAAGTTGAAAACTGTAAATATTTAAATAGTATTGATGTTTTTATAGAGAATTCAAAATAGTGCAGTAATATTTTCAGACAATATTTATCATTATCTTCTCCCAACAGTAAAAATAACCAAACTTTTCCTATACAAGCAAGAAACCCATGAACATAATACCTTCAAGTGATCAGCCTTTTATTTGATCAGTTATTTACAGTTCAAAGGTAAAAGTTATGATTAAGAGCAAGAATAAAAAGTAACTCATAACTCTTACTGCCTCTTGGCAACAGACAAAGAGGGAAATATATTTAACTTCCCAATCATGTGAGTTACATAAAGTGTATCGATTAGACCTGACTTCAGAAGCTAAAAGAATTTTTTTTTTTTTGAGACAGGGTCTCGCTTTGTAGTTCAGGCTGGCTCCGAGCCCACTATGTAGTCCAGGCAAGCCTCGAACTCAGCAATCTTTCTGTCTCTGCCTCCCGAGTGCTGGGATTACAGACGTGAGCCACCACGCCTGGCTAAATAAGCAAATTTTAACACTGCTATCAAGATATTGTAAAACCTGAATGTTGACACATTAGTTCTTAGACAGGCATAGATGATAAACATTAACATGTAAGGTATACCAGCAGAAAAATGTACATCATCTTCCACCAAGTCAACTTCCATATTCATTAATTCTCCCGAAGGTGGAACCACAGGTAAATCTACACTTTTCCCCACACGTGCAGCGTGAAGCTCTTCTACTATCTGCATCTAAAGTGTAAAAGACCCCAGTGAAATATTTTCAATTAATTATTCTGCAGATTACTAAGAGAAAAAAGTAATTAATTCTTAATTAGGTAATTTGAGAATGGCAATGGAAAGAAAAAAGGATTTAGAAATATTCAGGCAGCATGATAAAAAGATTACAGACAAAAAATATACACGTAGTTTTTCTCTTATTACTTTTGTAACCTTAGAAAAGAAAACGAACTACTTTGGGCCTCAGTGGCTCATTTACAAAATAAGAATATTAAGGCTGGAGATTTAGCTCAGTGGTTCCAGTGTCTGCCTTGCAAATGCAAGGTCCCGAGTTCAGTCCCCAGAAACCACATACCACAATGCCGGGCGTGGTGACTCATGCCTGTAATCCTAGCACTCGGCAGGCAGAGGCAGGAAGATTGCTGAGTTCGAGGCTTGCCTAGGCTACATAGTGAACTCAGGACCAGCCTGAACTACAAAGTGAGAGCCTGGGCCAGAGGGTTAGCTCAGTGCTTCCAGTGCTTGCCTTGCAAGCGCAAGGTCCTGAGTTCGATCCCCAGTAACCACATACAATGCTGGGCATGGTGACTCACTCCCACCAACAATCAATGCCACATACCACAGTGCCGGGAGTGGTGGCTCACGCCTGTAATCCTACCACTCGGGAGGCTGAGGCAGGAGGATTGCTGAGTTCCAGGCTTGCCTGGGCTACATAGTGAGCTCAGGGCCAGCCTGAACTACAAAGCGAGATCCTGTCTCAAAAAAAAAAAAGTGAGAGCCTGTCTCAAAAGCAAAAAAGAATATTAAATATCTATTTTTAGGATTAAGTGGTATGTGAAGTGCCTTGCATACAGCCTTGTAAGTAGACACGGAATAAATCAATTCTCATTTCCACTCCTTCCATTCTCACTTCAAAGTACTTTGAGAAGTAATCCCATGTACTGATGTATTATTTTTTTTTGAGACAGCGTCTTGCTTTGTAGTTCAGGCTGGCCCTGAGTTCACTATGTAGCGCAGGCAAGTCTTGAACTCAGCAATCCTCCTATCTCTGCCTCCGGAGTGCTGGGATTACAGGTGTGAGCCACCAAACCCGGCACTGTGGTATGTGGTATTGACTGCTGGTGGGTGTGAGTCACAATGCCCAACAATGTATGTGGTTACTGGGATTGAACTCAGGACCTTGCACTTGCAAGGCAGGTGCTGGAACCACTGAGCTAAATCTCCAGTCCTGTAATGATATATTTTGATGAAAATATTAATGTAGCTTTAGGACAAAGGCAAGAAATCTATCAAGGGGTAGTAACTCACAAAAAGAAAAATACAAGTGATTATCACAAATAAAAAATTATTGAGGTGTTTTTTTAAAAGAAAAATAAGTGTTTCATTAACTTAATTTCAATAAAGGATCAAGGATCATAAAATTCTATTCAATAATTCAGTGGGGATCAATGAGGAGATTCTAACTGGGAAATTAAAGTGAAAAGACAAAACACTCATGTTTTCTCTTTTCCACTGAATAACAACTTTATCTTACTGCTAAGTAGAAAAATGAACCAAAAACACGTTAATGTCATATTGCATTCTGGCAACCCTAGAAATACACGTGCAAAAGTGTAACATTAAATCAAAACAGGTAATTTGTGGGCCATAGTTCTTTTTTTGAAAGATATTATTCATTATAAACAGAGACCAAAAAAGTACTCAGGTAAATATAAATACTTTTCCAACAGTTTTTGAGGACTTCATAAAAATCCATGTATTGATTTAAATGGAGAATTATTGCTATTTTCATATTATCGAAGTTTTATATTCTATTAAAGAGTTAATTTCATTAAAAATATTAAAAGTAGGTAAGTATATTAATAACCTCTTGATCAGTATCTTGAATACTTTCAGATGACACTGAAGAACATGGTGCTTCAAAACTCTGAAATGAAAAGTAATTAAGAAACAAGTCAATAAAGTAGTAAAGAATATACCAAGAGTAGGGTTTTCAATATTGACACTATTAACACTTGGAATCAGTAAATCTTTGTTGTGGGCCCTGTCCTGTGTATTTACAACATCCCTCAACAACTCTATCTACAAGGTGTCAGTAATACTGCCTATTCACCCACAATCTTAACAAACAAAAATGTCTCCAGAGGGAAGTATAAGAGAAAGTAACTGGAGGATTGATATGATCAAAATATTATATTGAAATCCAATATTTTATAGAAGTGATGAGTACTAGTAAAAAATACATTAAAAAAAACAACATTGCTAAGTGCTCCTGAGGAGCAAAACTGTCCCCCCACACACACAAAAACACCCCTAGAGGGCCAGCGATTTACCTCAGTTGGTTCTGGCGCCTGCCTGGCAAACTCAAAATCCCTGGTTCAATCCCCAGTAACCACATACAACTATAAGGAACATGGTGATTCACAGCCACCAGCAATCAGTAGCACATTCCCCTGTGCCAGGCATGGTGGCTCACTCCTGTAATCCCAGCACTCAGGAGGCAGAGGCAGGAGGTAGAAAAGCCAGCTAGACACATGTAGGCAGACAGGTAGGGCCAGCCCTTGAAAGACTTGCAAAAAAGGAGGATCCTTCTGAAGGTCAACACCATCAATAAGAAATTACACTAGAGGCCTCATTCTCTTCCTAGAATGCAAGGTCAAGGTCTGGATCCAGCCCCTCCTTGGAATGCATTAATTACAAAATCCCCAGATAATGGTCAGGACCTTGAACCACCTGGAGGAGTCTCCTGACAAGAAAAACCCTCTAAGGCTTGATTCCTAATTGGTGGCCCTATATTTGAACCCATCCACCTTGTGCTATAAAATTCCCCTGGAAGAAGGGATACTTGGGTTGCCCACTTTCTGGGTTCCCCCTTCTATCTCTCTTAAGTCAGAAGCTTTCTCTCTCAATAAAATTTTCCTATTCAAGGCCTGGGGATTTAGCTCAAGAGGTACCGCACCTACCCTGGAAGCACAAGGGCCAGAGTTCAATCCCCGGTACTACCAAAAAAAGAAAAAAAAATTCCTACTCAAACCTTCATCGTTCCTAAAATTCATTTTTCGATTTTTAGAGAACACAAACTCGCATTTCAGCTGGGGAGCTAGGCCTTGCTCTCTTGCGTCACTGTGAGTTCACGGCTTACCTGGGCTATACAAGTGAGCTCAGGCCCAGCATGAACTACAAGCAAGATCCTGTCTCAAAAAAACAAAAAAGAAAAAGAAAGAAAAGGAAACACCACCCCTAGAGAAGTTTCTATCAAGTCATGAGAAATTCTTTAGGATAAGTGTGGAGGGGTATATGTATGTACTCCTAAAAGTATTTTCTACTAATAAAAGTATGTGCCATCCTAAGAAATAAAAACAATCACAGTAAAGATAAACTGGCCTCCATAATAGAAAATTTTCTACACAAGTCACTGAGTCACTTCTAAAAGTGATATGACAAAACAACAGAGGGAAGTTGAGGACTGTCATGTGGCTAAGAGAAAGGGCTGTCGTTTTTTACTACAGGCCTCTTACAGATTTAATGAATTTTTTATCACCCAACCATCTAGCAAGGTTCACATCAATTTTCCTGAAACCTTCTTCCTAAATAAATGAAAGTCATAGCATTTAACTGTTTGCACTCCACTAACATGATTAAACTCATAGCCTTAGATAAGGCCTTCTCTGAAGATGACAAGAGAAAACCAATAATAGGAATAATAATTTTGTCTATCAAAGTGATTAAAAATGGAAAATGTGGTTATCTTTCTTCCCTTTCACAGCCTACTTTCAGGGGCTCTCTTTCATCTACAGGATACAAATTAAAATGTCAGTCTTTCCCATGAGATACAAAATCAACCATTGTCTAGACTCTGACTTCCTATCCAACTACTTCTCCCATAGATTCCCTACATATTTTGACTCTAATTATACTGAACAGCCTAAGTACCCAAACACCTTCTTACCAACTCTGTAATAGTACACATCTTGGCCTGTCTGGAACACTCTCTACAAGACCTCCAAGGCTGAGCTTAAGAATTTCTAGTAAGCCCTTCCTTAACTCACCCAGAGATTTATACCAACATTACATAGAATTATTAGAGCTCTGATATTTTCTTCACTGTAGTACAATTATGTATGTTTACCTGTCCCCCTTGAAACTTCTTGAGGGTAACAATCCTTTATCTTGAAATAATTAGTACCTAGAAATGAGCCTTACATAAAATAAGTATATTTAAATCAATATATGATAAACTAATGAATTCCTACCTTTCAGATCTGTAAGGATTAAATGGGATGCTGATTTTAAAAATAGCCTATAGGGCTTGGGCTGTACCTATATGGTTGGAACACTTGCAGATTAGATAGACAAATATAGACATAGAGTAGTTGATAAACTATAAATCTCTAGAACATTAATTTGGATTAGGGGCTGCCTCTGAAAGGGGTCTATGTCAAAGACTATATAACCTAAGAAACAATAATTTGAAGTTACTTTCTCTTCAAGAAAACATTAACAAGGTTATCTAATCACAGGATTAGTAAATCCAAGAAACAATAATCTCAGTTCCTTGTAAAAAATACTCATTACTTCAGAAAAATAATGAGCTATCAAGGAATTACTGAGTAAAACAAAAAAAATGGCACTAAAATGATTATTTCCTATCAGTAACATCTGAAGATAACACAATGTAAGGACAATATCTATTTATTTCATCAGTGTCTGGGCAAGCGTAGTTTTTTGTTTTTTTTGTTCTTTTTGTGTTTGTCTATAGTACCACAGATTGAACCCAGGGCTTCGCACATGCTAGGCAAGTACTCTACCACTACACGCTCCTTTTAATTTTTTTCTTTTTTCTTTTTTTTTTTCTTTTTGAGACAGGGTCTCGCTTTGTAGTTCAGGCTGGCCCTGAGCTCACTATGGTGCCCAGGCAAACCGCCACGAACTCAGCAATCCTCCTGTCTCTGCCTCCCGAGTGCTGGGCTTACAGGCGTGAGCCACCACGTCTGGAATTGTGGTATGCAGTGTTGATTGTTGGTGGGCGTGTCTCCACGCCCAGCATTATATGTGGTTACCCGGGATTGAACTCAGGACCTTGCGCTTATGAGGCAGGCGCCGGAACCCCTGAGCTAACCCTCCGGCCCCTCACTCCTTTTAAATTTTGAAGCAGGTGCTTGCTATGTATCCCAGGCTTGTCCTCAAACTAAAAATCCTCTGGCCTCAGAATCTTGAGAGCAGAGGTTACAAGCATGGGCCACCACAGCCCGCTCCTCCCAAAGCTAATGATTTAAAAACAGATAATGCTATTCTCAAAGCAGCAGTTTATAAGTTTTAATACTCATAACTGTAGAGTAATCATGAAAAAACTGCATCTGTAATAATGAAAAAACTGATATCACTTAATATCCATACTATGTACTTCTTCTGGTTTGTGTAGTAACTTTACATCAAATTCAAAAGCATGGTAAAGCCAGGCATGGTGGTACTCGCCTTTAATATCAGCTACTTGGAAGGCTGAGGCAAGAGGATCACAAGTCTGAGGCCAGCATGAGCAAAACCCTGCCTCAAAAAGGACCCGAGGAGAGGACTGAACTAGGGAGGTTGCTCAGTACTAGAGTTTCTCTGGTTGCAAAGCCCAGTCCTGGGGGGGGGGGGGGTAACTGGAAGAGAAGGGGGAAAAAGGGAAGGGGAAAGGGAGAGGAAGTTCCAGAAGGGAGAGAAGAAAAATTAAATGAGCTACAAAGATTTTTCATGCTATTCCTTAAATGTACAGCACATGAGCAACAAGAAGCAATGCTACAATGATGGCAAATGAATATATTGACAATTTCAAATTCCTTTCATTCTACTCTAGAGAACTAATTAAAATACAGCCAAACATGATGCATTCTCCTTAGGAACCAGCAAAAAGAACAAAATTCTTTCCCTCTGTGGGCCTCATGAAACTAAAAATGTATCTCAAACTCTTCTTCCCATTTAGTATAATCCCTCCAATTGACATTTTATGCTCTTACCATCTGTGGTCTTAAACACCAGACAGGCTTAACTACTTGTTTATAAGCTGTCTCAGAATTGCAGAATTTCTGATGTTCTGAACTTTCAAAAATCCTCTTTAACATAATTTTATTTGCCTTAGAAAACAAAGTTGTGCCGCTCTCAGCAGTCCACAAATGCTTTATATTACATAATGCATCACATAATCTAGAACCAAAAAAGATATGCCAAGTTTTCTAACCTGGATCTCTGTCTGGAATATCCTTGCTTCCCCATTCCACTCAACTTCACCTTCCCCTGAATGATTGCTGTTCAATCCTTGCTTTTCAGTGTAAATGTGACCCCTCTAGATATCCTAACTAAACCACACCAAGACTAGACCTGTCTCCTGCTCTCTGTTCTACTATTAAGCAGTAAGTACTTTACTTATGCTTAAGGAAATTGCCTCTGCCTCTCCTTAATAAATATGTCTCTGGAAACAGAGATTGCATCTTTTGTTTGTTTGTTTTTGTGGTACTGGGGATTGAACATAGGGCCTGTGCTGCATCCCAATTATGGGAGGCAGACTCTGCTAGAGGAGACTCTTTTCAGGCCTGGAGATCTGCACTGGGTGCTGCACCAACTAGCAGTTCCAAGATCTGCACTCTAGCAAACAGTACTACCCAGCTCCCAAGATGAGCTGTGACTTTTGGATCACTGCATTGGGACTCCTGATCAAAGAAGTCTTATGGTAATCAACCTCTGGCCCAGAGTCACCTTCCACTATGCCTTCTATTAGGAGTTTGCTGTTCTTTCTCTAATACAATCTCTGCTTGATTTACTGACTGCATCAATGATAAAAGATACTGTTCTAGTGATTAAATAAAATAAAATAAAATAAAATGACAAAGAGAAGTAACATCTCAAGAGTAGGAAATCGGGAAGTATTCTTAGAGACAAAGACTTGTGCCTTATGAGCCTGGACTAGTCTTTAGCATAAGATAAGAAACTTGCAGATCACCTGGGGAGAAGTTTTAGGAGCAGAGAGCACAGTCCGGAAACTTTTAAATACTGTCTGCCAGACAAAGTTATCTTTGTATTTTGAGTTCCTGTAGATTTAGATTCTAATCATGCTAAACCTATATGTCAACCACTAACTACCATTGTCAACTGTAAGCCTTACACATAAGCACTGTATCTAGAAATACTATAAAAGAGCACTGAAGAATAAACTCAGGGCCTGCTCAGTATTGACTGAGAAGTCCTCCCGAGCCCATTTTCCTGTCTTCTTCTCTTTTCTTAATCCGTGCCCCTCAACTTCATGACACTGCTGTTTTGTCCTCACGACACTGTTGTTTGTCCTCACGACCCTGCTGTTTTGTCCAGCTGGCTCTGGCAATGGCGCCCAATGTGGGTATGAAGTACCAAGGGTTCAAGGCGTTAGGACGCTGTGAGGTGGGCCCCACTGAGACTTTGTTTGAAACTTCAATTAATTGCAGCGAAAGGTAAGTAATTTTAACTTGGGAATAATAAATGATGGGACAAACAAGTAGTAGGGATCTTTACAGGATGTGAACCAAGCAACCAGAGAAAAGAGATAAAATAGATGAATATTATGCTAAGCTTGAGGTAGAAAAAGTGCCTGTATCTTTACGGACTCTAATAAGAGACTGTTTGGATCCTATTCATGAAAGATTACAGGAGGTGGCACAGCAGAAGGAAGACGCTGCCACTGGCCCCTCCGCCCCCACTGAGGAATGAGAAAAATCTGTTGAAGACAACAGAAAAGCTGAGGAGGAAAGAGATTTAAAAAAACAAAACCTCTGTTAGTGCTCGCTTCAGCAGCACATATACTAAAAAAAAACCTCTGTTAGAAATGATGGAAAAAGTTGCAAATAAGGGAGAAATAGTAAAATCCATAGAGGAGGATCCTCTAGGGCAAGAGGAAGAAATTTCCATAGAGAAAAAGAAAAGAGGAGGGGGTACCATCTGGTGGTAAAGGAGTCCATAAAAAGGATTTTTATCAGGAACACAAAGCTTTAAAAAAGGCAATGGAAAATGATTATGAAGATCCTTGTGATAGCTATTCAGAAGAGAAAAAGTTACTTAAAAAATTATATAGAGGGCCGGAGGGTTAGCTCAATGGTTCTGGCGCCTGCCTCGCAAGCGCAAGGTCCTGAGTTCAATCCCCGGTAACCACATATAATGCTGGGCATGGAGACATGCCCACCAACAATCAACACCGCATACCACAATGCCAGACGTGGTGGCTCACGTCTGTAATCCCAACACTCGGGAGGCAGAGACGGGAGGATTGCTGAGTTCGCGGCGGCTTGCCTGGGCACCATAGTGAGCTCAGGGCCAGCCTGAACTACAAAGCGAGACCCTGTCTCAAAAAGCAAAAAAAAAAAAAAAAAAAAAAATTATATAGAACTAGAGAGGAAATACCTAAAGACTGGTGGATGCTGGCAAAGAAAGATAAAAGGAGAATAAATAGAAAAAAATATGTCAGGATTCAGGGAAAAAATAGAGGGCATAAAACAACAAGTGAAGGATTTGGTTACTTTTAATCAGAGCACCTCCCTTAAGCGATCACCCTTAAGAGGTGCCACCTGTGTCCATCCCGGCGCATGAACTGAACCAAAAAAATGGCCTCAGCCTTCACCCTTACAAAAGGTGCTAAAGCAGACTGCTGATCAAGGTAAAACCATAAAATGATTTCATCTGACATGTCCAATGGTTGTTAATGCTGCAGGGCAAAAAGAACATGAGCCCATTTCTTTTAAGCAGCTACAATCACCTGGTTTGCTCCTTGAAACTTCATCCTGTCCCTTTAGTCTTGGTTTTGGCACAATTTGGCTAGAAACTAGATTGAAATGATAGGGTCTACATACAAGAGTCAAAATAATAACTATACAATGTCTAAAAGTTGTTAATATAACTAGAGATGGTCTAACATTGTTCTTCCATTATAAAAGTGTTGCCTAGTCTTACCTGGTTTAGGTTAGTAAAAATAATCAATAGATTAAAACAGTTAAAAGTTTTAAAGAGGTACCAAGCTAGCATTGTGATAATCAGTCTTATGCTGTGTATAAAAGGTAAAGTCTAAAACTAAAATTATATAACTGGCTCTGTCAGGCAAAAGATATCTTACAAGAAAAATCCAAGCCACAGATTTTAGCTAATTGATAAATGCATCTTTGTTTCACCTGGTTAATGTTAACTGGCATGTTTAAAATGTTTCTTGTGCGTTACAGAATTCTTAGATTATAATTATAGCGTTAACTTGCTTTTTCTGTATCTTGATTCCTAATAAAAACTCAAGGTTGCTGTTACTACTGTTACAGTTGGTCAAATTGTAAAATGTAAGGATCTAAGAGCAAAGGAAATCACTTCAAATTTTAATAACTAAAAACTTATTAGAGGTGCATAGTAGATAAAAAATGTTTAAAAACTATTAAAAGAGACTTATAAAAAAGATTCTGTATGATTTATAGAGAGGTAACATGTTATACAAAAAGATAAATGTATGTTTTAATAGGATAAAATAAAAGATAAATACAGCAATGTGTGCTTGACCACACATAATTGATGAGCATGTAATAAAACCAAAGGGAGGTAGGTTTCTATAAAGTCTGGTGCCCATTTAACAGTGAAAAAGACATTTGTTGGTGGCATCAAAAAGATACAAAACAAAAACATGCTTTGAGAGACTACTTTGAAAGGTATGACAAAATTGCAGCCATAGAAGCGATAAAAAACACACAGTAAAAAGAGAGGGTTTGCTTCAGTAATTTTTGAGAGTCATACTGTTTTTAAGCCAATTAACAAATTGTCATTTTTAAAGTGTAGCATTACAAGGTGGTAAAGATAAACAAAACAACTCAGTGAATTTAGAAAAATATTGTAAAATGTTATTGCAAGTTTTAATGTCTGAAAAGCAAGTAGGAAGGTAGTTGACTGGTAGTAAGTAGAAGGAAAAAAGAAGTGAGTGGTTTTGTTTTTAAATAAAAATGCCTGGTTGTGCCAGAGTGTGAAAGGAAATAAAAAGCTCAACTTTGAGGGCTTGTTGCAAATTGAGGAAGGTTTGAGGAGATGTAAACTTTACTTGCTTTGGTACGAAATAATGGAAATAATGAGTTTAAAAATGTGTTCATAGTCTGACAGTATTAAGTCAGTTTTGGTAAAAAGTTCTGAGGCCAGAGATTTAGCTCAGTGGTTCCAGCACCTGCCTCGCAAGCACAAGGTCCTGAGTTCCATCCTGGTAACAACATAGAATGCTGGGCGTGGTGACTCACGCCCACCAGCAATCAATACCACATAGCACAGTGCCGGGCATGGTGGCTCACACTTTAATCCCAGCACTTGGGAGGCAGCGACAGGAGGATTGCTGAGTTCGAGGCTTGCCTGGGCTACATAGTGAGCTCAGGGCCAGCCTTAACTACAAAGCGAGACCCTGTCTCAATAAAAAAAAGTTCTGGCAGTCTCTATGGTAGTAGCTATAGATGTGGTGATAAAAGTAATAGATAATAACAAAAGGTTTTAAAAAAAGGCTACAGTTCTTAGCAGGAGAGGAAAAAGAGTTGTCAGGAAAAGTACAGGCTACTTTGAGACAGTCATCCCAAATACATCAGGTAATTTGCCCTGTAAATTGTGATAGTGGTAACAAGAATAAAAATTAAGGAATTTTTAACTTTTAAATATTCATATAGTTCAGTTTTTCTATACTTTAGTACAGAAACTTTAACAAAATGCAGTTTTAGAGGTGTTTCCCTATGAGTTAACAAGTAAAAATCATTGTTAATTACTATTTTGTATAAATTTTGCTAAAGTTAACTATAAAGAAACACCTACTGACTTACAGGTTAAACAACTAAATCTATTCTCATTTCAAACCATGATAAAAAGACACTGGCATGTAAAAAAAATTATATGTTTACAATGCATGTTTTAGATAAAATAGGATTGGGTACTCAAATTAACATTTATAAATTTAACAGTATTAAGATTACTTTAAAATCTCAAAATTTTTATTAGATTTTGTGCGTTTTCTTTCAAAATGAACTCACGGTTTTAGTGTATCAGACTTGCTGAGTCCTAGCTGTATCTAAACATCTCCATTAAACCCCTAGCTGGCTGACAAAACTTTCTTCTGAGTTTACCCTATATATTTTGCTGTGTAAAACAAAGGATAGTTTAAGTGCAATTGTTCAAAATTTAATGCAGCAGAAGTATAGCACTATACATACTGTGTTATTCATTGTGTATATTTGAGCTTAAATTAGGTTAGTGTGAGTTGTCAATTTATTTAAAAGACCTTGGTTAAAAAATTTTAGATTATAAGGTCATGTATAGGTCAATGTCTACTGTTCTGTACCAGCTAGAGTGCTCACAATTTTTTCATCAAGCCTTAAGTATGTGCCAGCTAACTTTTTCTTTCTCAATTTAACATTAAATCCAAAACTTTTTTTCAGTTTTAAAAGTACTAAACAAAACAAGCAATAAAAAGGACAGGAGACAAAGAGATCGAGAAAAGACTTCAACATTTGCTACAGCTTTCAAAAAGATAGGCTTTATAACTTTGTACTTAGTAAAACATCCCATACAAATGTGACACATAATCTGTAAAAGTAACTTGTGACAACTTGCTAATTGTGCTAATTGTTTAAGATTCCCTGAAAAATTTTAAGCAAACCAGTAAAGTCCCTGGTCAAGCTGGTCACCAAGTAACAGTGATCTCCTGGTAGTCTGAGGGATTACTCACCACAAAACACCTCCCACACTGAGCACATTACTCAGAACTGATCGGTAAGTTTTTCTCTGTGTGTCTTCTATGTGTCTAATAACTTTGTATTTTTTCTGGGTTGATCTGGATCATCTTGGTTTGGTTGCGGCATATAAGTCTAGGCAGACATGCTATTGGACTTCCCACCTGAGGAGTGGGGAGACGCCACTAAACTCCTTTGTGAAGATCTACCTTGCTTCTTTTTTGTTGTTGTTGGTTTGTGTTGACTGGTACTCTGTTTGTGGTATCTGTTGTGTTGTTTTGTTCTTGCTTGGCTATTTTAAAAAGTTATAAAAAATGTCTTAAAAAACCTGACTGCAAAAAATGCCCCCAAAAAGGTAAATCAAGGTGATATAATGGTGAACATAGTTGCCTTCTAAACAGTTTACCTGGAAATCTAAAAGCAATTTCTGGCCACTTTGGCCAGTGACCCAGGTTCTGGAAAGAGTGGAGCTCGGCCTCTCAACCCTTCTAGAAGGGGAAGCTTGCGCCAAGAGATTTTAACTTGGTCCCCTGGGAGACTCGGGATACTGGCTCTCTGCCAGTGGTTAAAAAAATTTTTTTTTAATTGGTACAATTTTACTGGTACAATTTTTATACATCTCACAATCACGTATAACATTGGGGAACAAAAAAATTTTTATAAGATAAAAAAGGGGGAGTTACACACCTTGAAGCCTCAAGACTATTCCTCAAAACTATTTCATTTTTTTAAATTTTAAATTCTTGACCACTAGAGAAAAATCTGCAGCATAGTATTTTTGGAATCCTCAGTTCACTTCTTATGATCAGGTTACCTAGAAAGATTATTTAATTAGCCAATGGCATGGTCCCGACCCTGTACTTATATGGGGAGGAGGATATGTCTGTGTTTTCCCTCAGGATGCCAAAGGCTCATGGTGGCTCCCGGAGCAGTTGGTACGGCACACGGGGACTGGCATGAGAAGGAGATGAGGGGCCTGGCTCTGGATGCGACCACCCAAATAAAAGCAACAACAGAGATCAAGATGACAAAGAAATATTGACCTAGAGACCCTCTGCTGTGATATCTTCTTGCTGCTACTAAGAGAACTGTAAAATCTGCAGGATAGCTTATGACTTCACTTCATTTGTACAACTCAAAGGTTTTATGATTAGACATTAGGAACCCCTAAAAACTTAAAAGGGATTGGGGCAGGCATTTAGACTGTAAATGGGAGAATGTTTCAAAAAAGAGAGAGAGGGGCCAGAGGGTTAGCTCAGGGGTTCCAGTGCCTGCCTCGCAAGAGCAAGGTCCTGAGTTCGATCCCCCATAACCACATACAATGCTGGGCATGGAGATTCACACCCACCAACAATCAACACCGCATACCACAATGCCAGGC